>JANHGN010008179.1:19770-93406 GCA_024605025.1 Megaceryle maxima
AAAATAATAACAGCTCCTATATTGTATTTGAGCAAATACAAGAATAATTTTTAAAGGTAGCTTTTACCTTTTTTATGGGAAAATATCCAAAAGTTCCAAGGAAATTTTTCCTCTTATTTTTTTACAAATTTAGAAAGCGGTATCTCTTTATAAGGTCTCTATTTGAAATGGAAGAAATACCATGGGTTGGGATATCAGATAGTAAGTAATATAATAGGAATCTTTTGCCCTGTAGCAGCATCTACAGGGACACAACATACACAAGCTGGTTCTACAGTGTAAGCCAGACTTCAAAATTATTTGCATCTCTGTAGGAATGAGTATATCAGTGTCAGTACCTCTAGGCAGTGAGAGGAGGGAAGTGACAGTGGAGATTTTATATTCACAAATCTTTGCTAGAATCAACGCATTTAATCCTCAAGGACAGATAAAGTATGAATCCAAGAACAAAGTTCAGGTAGTGAAGAATGGAGAACAGTGGCTTTTTCTTCCCAATACCATGAAAACACAGGATTCATGGATTTATTGATCCCATTTTCAGCTCTGGTGAAGCCAATAGAGTTCTTGCCACAGACTTCAAGGGACTTTAGATCAAAATGGCATATTTCATTTTTTCATGTATTAGGATGGCTGGGGCTTGTGGCAATATAGATATCATCATCTAAATGACTAGTCTTTCATGCATTGGTTCTGGTGGCATGACCAAGCAGATGATTATGTTAGCTCAGTGGGAATGTAGCCCTTTGACCAGTGATGTGCTTCAGTCCAAGATTTATCCCCTTGTCTTTCTGAGCCTGTTGTTAACAGTGAGCTCCCCTCCGAGGCAGCATTTCATGGCACAATGGCTTGGTCAGTTGGAATACCCCTATTCTGGGCCACAGCACCACTCGCCAACATGAATTCCTTTACCTCCATAAGTATTATGGGCTCACAGCATATAAAGAAACAGGGATGCCAGACCTCTGTGTGGGGAACTGAGCTCCCTTCATTGTACACTTATATCCCCTGAGTTCAGCAATTTGAAAAGGGCAGGATTTTCAACTCCTCATGCTGAGACTTGTTCATCATCCTCATGTCAACAAGCCCTTCCCCATTAAGCCCATGGTGGCCAGCAGAACTACTCAACTGCGTGTCACAGGCACAGCAAATTCAATGGGCTTACTGTCTTCTACATGTGGTTTGTAAAAGAATGAAACACTTCTGCCTGAAACATGTTTGTTTTAAGTATTCCCACTGTTTAAATTGTTGTTGATCATTATGCTTCTAGTGAGATGCCACAGTAATACAAGCAAAGTGACTTTAAGAGGAAAAAGATTCCATGGAAGACCCCAGTGGTATCTTCACCCTGTTACTGGATTTTGGAGATACTTAGATACTTTTTTTCATCATGATATTTAAATATTTTAATTTTCATTTTTTCTCATGGACTGTTGTCAGTAATTAAGAAACATTTCATTGCTGTTTCAGTCATTTTTAGAAAGACTTGGAAGAAAACTCATGGTGGTTCGGTACCCAAATCCCACTGATCTTTTCTTTTTTAATCACAGGTGGCAGTTTGGAATCAAAGAAAGTGGTAAAAAAAAATCAGCTTTTTTCTAGACTGTGTTGTTCTGAAACTTTCCTTTCGCTGTCCAAATTAAATTTCCAATTTTCCCCTCAGTATTCTGCCTCTAACAGCACATATGAAGCATCATGGCTCATACTACTGTGGATAGATTTAGTGTCTTCATCATGGAACAAGGTGCAATTCCTATTTAATTTTCTCGCCAACAGCAAGCAGTAACTGTACCACTGATGTCCATTTTTCAGTGCATGAGGAGAGCAGAGACCTTTCTAGCTGTAGGGTAGGATGAGGAATAGTCTGTGCCATTACATTTCTGTTCCAGAGGAACTTTTTCTAGAGTCCTTTAGGCAACTAGCTGTTGTGTTTGATCTTTATCTCAGTTCCTCCACATTTTTGCTGCTTTTTCAAATGCCTTCAGGATAAGGAGATACCAACAGATGATGCTGAGGGAAGAATTAATTCCCACTGCCAATGTTGAAGACTGTCTGTGTTCTTGCTAGAAAGTTTCTGGGTTTATTTTGTTTAAAATAACAACAAAAGAAAACATTTAGCAACATGTCAAAGCTTCAAACTCTTGGACTGCAGTGTCTCTGAAGCACTCCTTGAGTGTGTGCTACATTTTTTACCAAAGCCAAATCTCTTGAGCACTTTTTTTCTCCCGTGACCGGATTTTCTTCCTATTTTTCTTTGACTACGTGATTGATCATGATAATAATATTTTTTCTCTGATGGTGGGGAGTCTCACTTGCTCATTCTTTGTCATTTTATTTATTTATTTTTTCAGTATAACATGAATCAAAATAAATTTTTTATTGTAATCAAACCAAAAGTGTTTCTCTCTGTGCACACTTCTTCCCATAGTATTCCCATTAGCTCCACCAATCTCACACACATAACACATAGCAGTGTCACATAACAGTTGTAATGAAGCCTTATTCCACTTCCCTCCCACCCATCCCTCAGGTGACATCAGCAGAGGAATGCGAGATTCAGACTGCTGCAAAGCTTGTGGTCATCATGCTGCTTAGCTTATGGCAGCTCTAGGCCTTTCTGGAGAAGAAAATTAAACTTTATATGCCTGTGGTCTCTGATGGATCAATGCTGTATTTAGGTGATACATAAGGGAAATTAAGGCAGACTCAAAAATCAGTGACTTGAGATTCAGCTCACCTATTCTCTGGGACTGACAGACCTGGCTGCCTTCATAGGAGAGATCTGAGGATCCACCTCAGGTCCATATTTCAAGGGCCTAATTTAGCTGTTATGATCACACGGGTTTTAGTCATGGATGGCCTAGGCTGTCCATTAGAAGAACCCGACCTAGGAGACAGACATCTTTGATGTTACAAACCCAGCCCTAAGTGGTGCTGGTGTCAGCAGGTGTCACTTCAACATGCTACACGGCCTCATCCATGGCTTTACATGGAGAGAATCTACCTTAACTATTTCATGTGGATCTCATAAGCTGCTCAGTTTCCTTATGTGTCATTTCCATACATTGTTTAAGGGACTGACTGGGGTACATAGACTAGCAAGGATGCAAATTGCCCATTGAAATGCAACCAATCAGTTGCTTAGTGGTAGGAGCTCAAGAAGCCATCACAGGAAGCTCCTGTTCAGATACAGGCAATGGTCACAGTAGGAGCTGCTCTCCAATGGGACATTCAGAGGACCAAGCTCTCAGGAGTTTTGTCATACTTTGCTTTTCAACCCAGTCTCTAAAAAACTGCATCAGTGAGATATTAACTAGCGCAAATGGATACAGACCAGCCAGCATCACACTTGTTGAAAATGAGTGTGATTGGAGGCACAGAGGGCTGAGGAGTTAGTCCAGTCACTTCAGGTCCCCAAGCCTGGTTTCTACCCAGAGCTTCTATAACCAGAGTGGTCACAGAGTTGTTTGAAACAGAGAAAGTAGGAGTGCTAATCTGGGATGGCTATGGAAATGGACTGTACTTCACAGTGGCTCAGTACCTTCATACTTGCCACTGTGCAGAGGAAATGCAAAGCGCTTGCTCATCTGTCATCCTCAGCAAAACAAAATAACGCTGAGGAACAGCTTGCTCTTGAAAATAATTTTCCATTTTGCTTCATGTCCACTCACAATAAGTGCACTGAAATGCAGCTTCCAGGTCTGAAATGATTTTGTCGGGATATTAATTTGCATAAAACCACAAGCTAAAGATCCCCTGGGACCACTAAGACATGCAGCAGCTACAACAGCAAAATCCAGACAGATGGGCTGACCACAGGATTTGGACAAAGGACTTTGCTTGTACCATCAAATGAAGAAAGAAAATACCCACAGGGGAACAATATGCCTTCCATTCATGGCATGGGTTCCTTTGATGGCTTACGTTCAGGATAGCAATTAAAGCCAACAAATGAAAAAACAAGGGAGTCCTTTGCCACCTTTAAAATCTCTGTTTTCAGTTGTCTTTCCTGCAGACTTTCAGGGAGCAGATCTCATTACATTTTATTATCTTCAGGCAATGTGAAATAAACCATGGTTGACACTGAAAAGTTCTCCAAGGTTAGGTACTTTTATGCAGAGGTAAATCTCCATGTTTTCAGTTTAATTTTCTCCTATAGGAAGTGCAGCGTGTTGCTTTACTCCTTAGTTTATAAACTAACCTTTGGCCAGCAGAATATAAATATATCCATATGAATAGTGACTGTGTATGGGATATTAACACTCCTACAGGACATTTCCCAGAATACTTTTTCTATATAATCAGAGACCGCAGAGTTACACAGCAGGTACCAGCTGCCTCCCTGTCCACCCAGACACTAAATCAGTAAGAAAAGCATCCTGGCGTTTGCCACTAATGCTGCATCCTGTAGCACCATGATGGGCCTCCAAGGATGCCCCAACCAAGCCTCCAAATCGGGTGTTACATCAAGAAGCTCCTTATGGTGTTTTATCCCCACATGGATTTTTGCATTCCCCTCCTTACTTTCCTGGGGCTGGCCCCAAAGAGCTGTCACCATCCAGGGGAGCTACACATTGCTCCCCCAGTCCCAGCCCAACCCCACAGTCTGGGGCCAGGTGTTTGAACAGGCTGACCATCCTTGGGCTGTGCTTAGAACCATGTCCATTTGCAGCCACATCATGTGTTTAATCCGCACACATGGCTGAGTGGTTTTCATGTGGTAGAATATAATGGGAAGGAGTGATTTCCACTCCTATTTCTCCTTCAAGTGTTGGAGGATTTTGTATAACACATCCTTATGTTCAGATATCAGAGGATAGGTATGTGTGAACAAGTTCCCCAAGATGTTGATGAGGCACCAAGCTGCTGTCTGCAGAGTTACTGATGACCGATGGTTCGTCACTGGGGTTATCAGAGTTGACTGTGAAGAGAAGTTCTGCAAGCTGACAGGCTCTGTCATTTGAGGGTCTGATTTAAATAGGTAGGTAGGGAAATAGAAATAAACAGAAGTAAAGGTCAAGACAGGGTAAATAAAAATAAAGTCAGTAGACCTTCGAGAAAGCCTTTGGAAACAAATTAGTGGTTTAACTTCTTGTTTGGTCCATCAGAGCAGGTGGACCAGGACTGAATTAGGATGGTGATGCTTTTGGGTAATACATGTTGTGACCTGACCCTGGCCAGCAGCTAAGCAACCACACAACTTCTCCACTTACCCTCCACCCCCACCTCTGTGGGATGGGTGAGAGAACAGGAAAAGCAAAATCAAGAAAACTTGTGGGTCAAGCTAGGGTTTGATCAGTAAAGGAAGAAGAAAAGCCAAACTATGCAAAGGCAGTCAATAATTTACCACTTCCCATCAGCTGATAATGTCCATCCTATGTCTGAGCAACTGCCACCTTGGAAGATAGTACCCTATTTCCTTTTCCATCACAGTTTATTTCTGAGGTTGAAGTTACATAGGACAGAATAACCCTCTGGGCAATTTGGTTCAGCTGTCCCAGATGTGTCCCCTCCAACCTCTTGTTCACCCCAGCCAAGCTGCTGGGGTGTGTGTATGTGTGTGCCGCCAAATAAAAAAAAAAACCCAAAAACGAGAAGGCCTTGCCCCTGTTCAAACACTGTTCAGCAACAGATAAAACTCTGGTGTTTTATCAACAGTTTTAGCCACCAATCCAAAACACAGCACTATATGGGCTGCTATGAAGAAAGTCAGGTCCATTCCAGTCAGACTGAAATAAACTAGAGACCTAAAGAAGTCTATAGATTCAGGGTGGCCTTTCCTGAACTCTGAAAGCAGGTAATACCAACAACACCCAGGATAAAACTTTAGCTCAAATTTACACCAAACTACCTCAATTACTAGTTGTTCCCAGTTACCCATCCCACAGATAATCCATTGCAGTCAGGTGAGATTACTACACATTACTAACAGGAACTATGTGATTCAGGAGGAGTGTAGCCAGGGGCACTGGTGGCAGTTCAGTTCTTGTTACTGTAGGAGCTGGAATAATATTTTAAATCAACAGCCAGGGGCAGTGAGAAGTTCCTGTTTTATGTGGCTGTGTACACAGTGTTTGCTTCCCTCCCTGCGTCAGCACAGTGCTCCCTTCCCTGAAGATATGTGCCATTCCACCAGCGACAGTCCTCACTGTGCTGACTTCCTGGGTGGCCAAGGGAACTTTGCTGCTTGTCACCAGTTGCAAGTCTGGCCCACAGCGACATGACTTCACAGCTTAGCAGAGAGATCCAGCAGATGCAAGTCAATGAAGCTGGAACAACGTTTTTATTTCCTATAATAAGCAAAGAAATGGAAAATATCAGCATGTGCGCAGATTAATGGGTCTCTGAGCAGTAAGATGTGATTAACTCATTTCAGTCAGTGCTGGGAGCTCAGCACCTCATTAGCTTTTTCATTAATGGTTACAACTAATATCTGATTAGTGTCTCTGTTTTACCAGTAATGAGTTCTCCTTCTTAATGGAGATGCAGTTTTCCACTGGGTGACAGCAAAAGGGAGAGAGAGGGAAGGAGCCCTCTAATTACTGTGCTAGCAGGGCACCTCGCCATCACCATTGCTGACCCTGCTGTCCTCCCTGCACCCTAGTAACTGGGCCTGCCACATTGGCACAGGCAAACGTGCAATGTGCCAAATGCACTCAGCCAGCCAGAGGGAGAGGACCCAGTTCTGCTTCCTAAAGAAGGAATCAGCCCAAGCTGCATGACAGTAGGTGGGACAGCCTTGAAGGTACTACCCCCCTCTGTGGGTTAATGAGCATGAGGTGCAACAAGTGACTGGAGATGCACAGGGAAGGAAGAAGAAATGCCAGGTAGAGTTATGAAGCAACAGCTGCTTTCACATGGAGCATGCAGTGCAGTGATTTGTGTTCAAATATTTTTTAATAATTTCCCCACTAGAGAGTGCTGGTTTCCTGTTCCTGGTGGCTTCTGGAGCTCACAGCTCTCTTACAGCTGTGTGTGCCACATCACGGCTCAGAGCTTGTTGCCTCCTGACATTACTATCTTCACAGCTATAACACTTGGGATTTATTTGATAAATCTACCTATTTTGACCTCTGGATGAGAACTAAATGTAGCAGCCCACTGGTGATGAAAGACATGGGAGCATGGGAGAGCATAAGACAGGAGAAGTCCTGCAAAGCATCACACCCTGAGGTTTTACTTCAGTGCTGTTATCTGTGCAGTTTTCCTTTCTTGCTTTGAGAGGGGATTACAGTCCCAGCTACGCATGTGTTGTGTTTTGTACTGACCCTTTGGAAATGGTCATAATTGTAAAAGAAACCAAAACCAAACCAAATAAATAAAAATTAAAATATTCTTCCTTTGAAACTTAATTTCCTGACGAGGGACAAATATTTGGGACTCCTGGCTATGAGGTAATACGCAAATCTTAATACGCAAATCTTAATACGCAAATCTTTGTAGTTGTAGATGTAAAGCTTTAGTTGTAACAGATCAAAATGTCCTTGGTGGACCATAAAGGCAACTCGGTTGTTTCTAGGAGGACTTGCATGTTATGCTATCAATATAATCAACTTGTGTAGTTTTGGATTTGTTCTCAGCTGTAGTACCCAGATGTTAAATAGGGGGCAGATATATTGTAAAAAGCAATCAATGCTGCAAATTAATTAGTTGGGTTCAATGAAAGCAGAATCCCTTTGTGCTGCTGATTGCCAGCAGTGCATATAGTCATGCCTCAGCTGCGCCCCATAGCCAAGGCAGAGTGGAACACCCTGTGGGGAGTAGTGGGGACCACTTGGAAGAGAGCTAGGCAGGGACCCTGGGTTCCTGGCTCCTGCCTTGGTTCTCCAGGATGGCTCTGCTAGGTGACCACACCAAGTCTCATTGCCTGTCCACTGCAGGGGAAAGTGCACCCTTCCCAGGCACTCCTGGGGACAGCTCTGTCTGGGGCACACTGACATCACCCATTATCCCCCCGCATGGATTCAGAGCTGCCTCCCACCAGTCTTGTGGGACGAAGATGCTTGCACCAAGCCTGAGAGACCAACAAAGGAGACTGATCCAGTGCAGCACACTCAGCCCACGCAGGAAAGATATACATCCCACAGCGATACGGGGCCCTCCCCACAGCCTGTGACAGTCATCTCCACTGTTTAAAATTGTGCTACTTGAACTGCTATTGCCTTCAGTTTTACATTTCCTGTCCAAATACTTCATTAGGCATCCAGGTTTTCAATATTGTGATATCAGTACAGTGAACAATTGTTCCACTTCATCTCTTCTGCTGAACACTCATCACTGCAAGCTGAAGAGTTTTTATTTGCTATTCTTATTCTTTGACCATCTCTGAAATGTTTGAGGCAACTCCACCAAGCCAAATAACTCCCATTCACTGGCCAGATCCTCATGACTGACCACGGGTGATGCAGGATTACAGCCCAGCACAAAATTGGCCAGCCCAGCTTGCAGCTCTCTAGCCACTATTGCTTTGCACAGCTTCTAGTTGTTTTCAGCAGCATGGTAGCTCATCCTTGCTTATAGCCCATAAGTAGCAAAATACCAGAGTAGGTAGGGAAAGGATGTGCTGAGGTTTTTAGTAGGACTTCTCCCTTCTGAGTGTATACATTATTGGGAATATTCCTGCCCTGGCTTACCTGCATTTAGGGGCAGCAAGGGTGCATTATGATGACTGTGCTGACCTGCATTTGCAAGAGTAAGTCTGAGCTGTTTGCCCAACACTTTTTTCATGATAATGGAAAGCACAGTAAGGCTCAACTCACCGGTTCTAGACATCTGTCCATGAATAGCCTGTTATTCATTCCTGTGGCTACATCAGAATTGCTGGTACTTCACCTCCTGGAGGCCTTACTCACAGTTCCCTCCATCTGATGGACCAAATCTGTGCTGCTTAGTACATAGCCCTGCATCTCCTGTCTGCCCCAAATACTGTCCCAGTGATCTAAAGAAGAATTATCACTAAAAACCTGTACATATTTAAGTAAAAGTATGTGAAATAGCATGAGCTCTGACACAAAGCTGAATGTTTATGTTGTGTTCCCAGAGGTGGCTGATATGAAAGGAGAGCTGGAGAGTACAAAGTGTGAATTGTCAGCTGGCATTTAACTCAAGGCATGTTTCAAGAAAAAAAAAAAAAAAAAGTAAATATATCAAGATAAAAATAAGATAGAATAAAATAGGTCAAGTCCCATTATTGTGAGCAAGGGCACAGATATACTATGGAGTAAAGCTGCACAGATAAACCTCTGTCTTAAAAATACTGGTTGTCTTCATCTGTTCTACCTTTTGGGAACAGCCCTTGGCTCTTGCTGTGCCTCAGGCTGAGACTGGGCAGTCTCTGGGAGGGGCTGAGCTAAAACAGTACCAGGGAACAGACTGTGGACTAAATGGTACCGATGATTTCAGGACACAGCTTGGTCCTAGTTAGTCCCTATCTGGCATCTATACCCTGTGCCTTCTTTTCCACCATAAGAGCAAGCAATAGAGAAAGATCCTGACAAGTACTGTCTGCCTTTGATGACCTTTCCCTTGTGTTGAGGTGAGGTGAAGATGGCTGAGACAAGTTCATTTCAGTAATATCATATGGTAGTAGAAGCAACAATGGCCATGAATTACATCTTCAGAAGTTCAGACTGGACATAATGAAAAATGTCTTTCTCACTAAGAGGGTGAGAAGGTAATAGATCAGCCAAGAAAAGAAAGGGGACCTCTGTCCTTGGAAGATGTCAGGACTTGGCTAGAGAAAACCATGTCTGATCTGATAAAACACTGGGGCTTCTCACTTGGATCAGAGACCTTCAGAGAGCCTTTCAGCCAAAGCTTCTAAGAATCTCCAGTGAACTGCAGATCTGCAGCATATTGTCTGTTGCTTTGCAAGGCTGGGGCTATGTCTGGTCAGCATGCCTCTCTGGGAGTGGAATGGCTCTGGTGAAGCAGTTGAAACTGCAGAGTTTTGAAAAGGGAAAGATTTCTTTAAACCCATCAGCAAAGATTTCCTGGCATCCAGCTGTTTTGGGAGAGGCTGCGTTTGGCAAGAAGGAGAGAAACGTTACTGTGCTTACAACAGCGAGTTTTTGCCTCATGGCTGGTACAGAACAGCTTTAGCACTTTGTGTTTCAGGTATTTGCTTCCTTTGCTAACAGTGCCCTTCAGACCCTTCTCTCCTGTGCAAACACACAGCACATCTAAATCAACCCCTAAACAAACCAAACTCATCAGCTCTACAAATCTGCTTAGTGCAGAGCTCAAGGCAGCATGTTACTACTTGGCCATGGTCTCTGTGGATGTAGATCAGCTCCACTTGCCAGGGGTCAAAGCTACATCAATTTACACAAGTCAGCAGGATTTTCCATTACATCCCAAAAGAATTAAAAAAAAAAAAAAAAAAAAAAAAAAAAAAAAAAAAAAGGAAAAATAAAACTGTCATTTTTGTCATCACCTGAAGACTTTCTCTGTGAATTTAACTTTCTAGATCTTGTGTTTTGGATTTATAGAAATGCCATATGGCATTTATAGATATGCCATACCCTGTCATCCTTTCCAATCAACTCTTTGAGCTTGTTTTTTGTCACACCTCAGTCTAGTGCTTAGCACAGGAGGATGCCTCGATCAGAGTTTTGATCTGCTCAGTAGCCATGAAAAATAATGCCCAGCAAAACCTGTCTGCCTTTTTGCTGCACCCCAAAAATTCCTAAAAATCATACCACATAACGGCATGCAGCTGGGTCACAAGTTGTCACTAAAATAGTAGTGACTTTGTGAGTCCTTGTTGCAGTAGCATGTGTCCAGGAGCTTCAGTAATGTAATGTCTGTCCTCAGTACTCCGTGATATACAAACTCAGAAAAAAAATATTCCTATCTACAAGATATGCAGGCTAGGTAAGTACTTAATGTGTCCACTGTATTACCATGACGAATCAAGAAATGGCATTGATGACAAGATAATTTTTCAAAATTATCTTACACTTATTGTATATGTATATAGAGTGAGGCATATAGACATATATATGTATTTACATGTCAAATGCTGACCTATCCTTTGGGCTTGAATTTATTTAACTTTTTATATGTTGTTCCAATATATTTTCCCCCCTTCCAAATTTTTAGGAGTGGCGGAAGGTTTTTGAAAGTCAGAGAAAAATAAAAAAGCACCTTGCTTTTACAAAGCAAAGTGAAAATTTTTCTTTGGAAAAATTAATCATTTATGAAGTCTTATTCCCTTTTGAAAGAATGCTAATCTGTGGAGGGAGAGTAGAGCAAAGCTGCTTTAAGCATGGGGTTAACAGATTTCATGCTACAATAATTTATTCTAGCTCTGTAGGTCAAACATTAAACATTATCCAAGCCACATTTCTAAAACTTACCTTGACCAGACTCTGTCATGCTCGTAGTTATAAACTCACAGACCTGACATAAAACATGCAGACTTGTCTTTCAGGAAGCCTTTGCCCTGCAACCCTAACCCCGCTATTGGAAATTCGTATCAGCAGCTCCACTGACATCAGTCTAAAGCTGCTTATGTGAAGTTGGTCTGATCCTATGTTGGCCTGAATTCAATTTAGGACATGACACTGACACTACTGAAGCCACCAGGGAATCTTTCAATTTTTTTAGTGGTTTTGGAGCAGGACTGCAGGTGATGCCCATGCCAGTGAACAGCAGTCTCAGACCTTTCCCTGCTGTTGGTGATACAAGTCAGCACAGCTCACAACCATCCAGCCTGCTGCATTTAGACCCACATGCCAGGTGATGCCTCATGGGAATTGCCCCCTAAACTGGTCCAGAAAATGTTCGAGCAACTAAGTAGCAGGGACAACTGTGGGACAGGGTTTCCATCTGTGCTTTATTTTATTTATCGGTATAGGGCCAACCTGACACAGGTCAACTCCAAATCCCACCAGTGTACTCCTGAGCAGTGGAAAATACCACTCTGTCAGGGGCAAGTAGAGCCTCCCCCATGTTCTTTGCCATCATCATCACTGTTCCTCCCCACCGCAGAGCAGGTGTTGGCTATCTACTGTTAGCTTTGGCTCAGAGACCAGGTTTTGTTTTTCTCCTTTACTAGCAAGAGAGATGAAAATCAAAGCCCATGCATATTTACTTTTCCACTGAGTGGTTGGACAGGAACAATGGAAAGCAATTTATGCTGGAAAATAGTTGTAAAAAGGCAAAGACACCACAAATTCATCCCTTAACAAAATGGGATTTGGTAAGGGAGGGGAGTTCACAGTACACAGATTGGTAAAGTAGATTGTTCAGGTTAAAACGTTAGTGGATAGGACTACTACTCTTACTAAATTGTCTGTTCATGTCACAGCACATTTAGCTGTGATAAGAGATCCCTGAACTGGCCTGGAGAAGGGAGAGCCCAAGTCCTTCATCCTACCCATTTAAGTCTCCATCTCTAACTCATCTTCATTTAAGTCCATGGCCAATATCAGCCAGATGTCAGGAGAAGGTGATAGGTCCGCCATCCCCTTCCCATATCTTCTTTTCCCTATTATCTCCAGTGTGGGCAGCTCAGCCTGGCAGACCTGCAGGATTCCTGCCAAGCTCAGAAGGGACCAGGCAACAACCACAGCAGGAGGTCCCTACTGAGTCAGCCCTTCTTCCCACATGATTTTCAGTTGTTACTGACCTTGACTAGACAAGAGGTAGTGAACTGAAAGCTGAAAACCCCTCTGTTTCATTCTTCATCCCCTGGATGCCTCAGGAAAGGCTCTTTCTGATCAGTTTGTTACTGATCTACATAATTTATTGCAGTTGTAAGAATAGAGATGAGAGTTGCAAATAGAGCAGTGGGAACAGAATAACCTGTGGTCATTAACAGAAGAAGCACATCTTCCATGCAAGAGCAGGCAGAGGTGGTCCAGAGACTGCCTGGTCAGGAGCAGCAGAGCTGGCCTTTGATTTCCACTTTACAAACCATGCCTGGACAGAGGCCACCCCATTTTCCTCATCCCACACCTCATCACATGGGTGTCCCACCTCCTTTCTCCTGGCCTGTACAGAACAGAGATATCCCTTGAACTCATGAGAACTGTCTGAAAGCCTACAATGCAGGATTGAGCATCTCTGACAGCCACCTAGCATTTGGACAAGAAAATACTGCTAACACAAGAAGACTGTGTCACACTGTGTCACTAACCTTGAGATGAGCTGGGTAGTCCATGTGTCCTGCTGCTCTGTGCTGAGTAAGAAAGCTGAACATCCTCAGAGCCTCCCTTTTAAGGGATAAAGAAGCAGGTTTTGCATCAGAACAGTTTTACTGAACACAGTCAGTCTCGGATCTTAACTGTTAAGAGCTAAAGAAGCAGGTTTTAAACCAGAATTCTTACTGAAATAAAGAAAAAAAAATCTTGTTTTTATAGTAAAAAATAAAAATGGTGGTACAGCCCTGACCACATTCATGCTTATTCCCCGCCTC
The DNA here is from genome assembly GCA_024605025.1 of Megaceryle maxima. Lineage (NCBI taxonomy): Eukaryota > Metazoa > Chordata > Aves > Coraciiformes > Cerylidae > Megaceryle > Megaceryle maxima. The sequence continues at coordinate 33,191 of JANHGN010008179.1, forward strand.
CCTCCCCCCCCCCCCATCCAAGCAGAGACAGAGCTGGTACAAGAGAGCAGGACTATGCTGCTGCAACTATGGGCAAGGAAGGAGGAGAGGTGGAAAGAGGGAGCGAGACCTGGCACTTTCAGCAGTCAGAAGATTCCAGACTGGCTCTCCCATTTTGTGTAACTTTGTCCTAAAGGCAATGAAGAGGCTGTGCAGCAGCACAGCCACATCATTTGACACAAGGGAAAACAGCAGCAGCCACTGCTCATGAAGGAACCAAATCTCCATTGTTTTTCCCCTGGTAAATCCACATTGGTGCCAGAATTGCACTGGAGTGGCCATTCCATGCAGCTATAGGGGACAGTGATAACTGAACTGGAGTATGGTCACAAACATGTTTAACAGATTACATAGTCCTGCTTCTGGCACAGAAAACTTTCCAGCTCTTTACGGTCTTTTCCCAGAAGGATAAACAAGGACACATGACATATGTACAGATCCATTTATTCTGTTCCTGACCTGCATTTCGGTCCTGATTCTAGTCTCTTCTTTGCTAACAGCTAATGAAATCCCAACATGTGCTTGTTCTGATTTCCCCAACCCCCCTTGCTCCCATTTCTGATTTCTCAGATGTCCTGAAAATAATTCTGTTAACAGGAAAATAAACAGGACATTACTCTAGATGGCTTTCAATTGTATTTTCTCTTTCCCTGATGTCAGCCACTGGCAGAGGGGGGTAAAGAGGAACTCAGGGCCATCAGAGAGGCTTTTCTGGCACAGGCGAGGAACCCACATGCTGCCAAACTCTTCTCTATTGTTCTGTATGCACCCTGCTGTTTGTTTGGGACCTGGAAAATAGAGCCTTACTGTGAAATTGTTAAAAAAAAAAATCAAAGCTGAGCATAGCAAAGGCAGGTCAAGCAGCAGAATAAGCTGGTCCCAGCAAATGGGCATCTTTTGTCTTCTGTGACACCTGATGGTGATGAACAAGGGTTTGTATTTTTTCATGGATATTGTTTCTGGCTTACTAATGAGGAGTATTATTAGACACCAAGTAGAAGTATGACAGAACCCAAACCAGACATGCATCCTTTCAGGGTCCATTCACAGGGCAGCCTTTAACCCCAGAGACACAGCTAGGGCCTCCTTGGCTCAGCTTGCTATGGCCTATCATTCACTCCCTGTTTGCTAAGGCCCTTGGCTCCCAACAGTGCTGGCCATCCTTCTCATCCAGAGAGTCTGTGTCCATCCATACTGATGGTGCTGAGTGCTTCCTCTCATTTCTGCAAACTTACATCCTCTGACTGAAGCAAAGATTGGGGTGTTGCAGGATCAGTGCCCTGCCAGAGCAACTTTGCTTAAGCACAAGCTGTATTAGTTAAAAACACAGCTATTAAACTTTGGAAGGACTTCCTCTGCACCACATGGCAAAGGTGTACCTCCTCACAGATGCACATCTTTACAAGTTTCCTCACATCCCTTCAACAGCTCAGGATGCTCTGGTCAGCCATCATAAGGGACAGCCAGCTTCTGAGGAGGCTCAGCTGAACCCCTAATTGCAGTGATTTTTGCCACCTTACGCTCTGTCTTTCCTGAAGATGGCAAGCAGCATGTTGTGAGTTAAACCAAGTGACAGGCTGCAATAACAAGTAACAACATCAAGAATGACAGTGAGGGATATATACTGCTTGAGATGACACTCCAGACTGGATAGTTGGGTGCAAGAGGGCAAACAAGCTGCTCCAGATGGAAGAAGCTAAAGGAGACACCTGAAATCACCTTTGTCTTACAGATGAGCACCAACCTGTTTTCCATCCTGCTAAGCATGCTGTATTGCTTTCACTAACCATGATTGCTCCTGAAATGTCTAAGTCTCCTCTTCACCTTCTAGCCCAGATTTTACCCTGAGACCATCAGCCTGGCTGTAGAGTGTCAGACCAAAGGCTAACCTGCCCCAGCATCCCATCTGTAATGAATGTCCTGGAGCAAATGCTTGAGGTTGTGCACACAGAGCAAGTCAGTTATTCCTTCTCTCCTCTCTTAACCTCTGGCAGTTGACACACCAAAAAAGTGCTTATATTTGAATCCATCCTGTCCTACAGAGATTTGTCTTGCATTTTGACTCTCCAATGTTGTAGGCATTGCAACAGATCTGAGTTCTTCCCATCAACAGAGGGCAGTGCTGTCCTCACTGTAAAGCCCAGGAACACGTGTTGCAGGGAGAGATAAAGTGTATTACTTGTTATTAAAGACTGAGGCCTTTTTGGCACAGTTCTGTGTTTTGGTCTCCTAGTAAACCAACTTAAGGACTACTGGGGTTACAAAAGCCAGAAGTTAATCAGTAACTCAGATGTTTATCACCTGCATGTTTAACTATATTCCTCCCTTGCAATACCTGCCTGTTTGGTTTTTTTGTTGTTTGTTTGTTTTTTTTTTTTTTTTTTTTAACCTTCATTTAATGAGTAACTACTGGGAAGGGGATTAAATGCACCTGTTCTCTCAGCACATTGGGACTTTTTGGTGGTGGGCATTTTCACTGTAAGCAGTTGTAGCCCACATTCACTGAGGCATAGAAAGGAAAATTCAGGTGTTTCTAGAAAAAGAATAATTCACTCCATTCACTACAGACCAGTCCCTCACATTGCCCAGTCTGGCATGTTACCAGTTTCAGTGCTGTTCTGCAGGCATGTGTGTCCATGTATAAGCTGGTAGGACTTTCTTTACCCCTTGCATGCTTTCTCAGCATCTCCTGTTGTCCTTTTCTTTCCAGCTGTTCACATAGAACCACATCAAAATTTGGAGCAGAGAGATCTCTGGAGATTATCCAATCCATATGTCTTCCCTCTGCTCTGCGCCAGTGCTTCTATTTACTAGGAGAGGAGCGAGGAGGTAAACAAATCTTGTAAAGTGAATTCTGGATTAGATGCTTTCTATAAGGGAGGATTTAGGGCTGTTATTCCCAGTGTTGTCACTGCTGCCTGTGTGAATGTGGCTAAGTCAACAACTCTGCCTGTTCACAGGTAACCTGAAGCAATGTGATCTGTGAGCATTGCCATGGTAAATCAGTTGAGTATTAAGTTTTTGGACATTTATAAAAGAGTGTTATTAGGCAATATAGAGTATTACTATCTTTTTATGCAATTCTTCCTGTACAAGGGATGTACTGACCTCTCTGTGACCCTTCCCACCCTTTGTTCCGATTCCTTCTTGTGTTTCATCTCTTCCCCAGTCCTCACTGAATTTGGTTGCTTTTCTCTATGTGTGTTCAAAATGCAGCTATTATAACAGCTGTTAAAAAAGTTCACAATGTCAAAGCTCTTGTGCATATTCATAATCTGCTCTTCTCACTACAGAAAATGACATGCTTTATCAGGTTTTACTCCTTTTTGCCCAGCAGAAGTGCTACAGCTGCTCTCTTTTAACTTAACTTCCATCTTCCTGGTTGGGGCTCTCTTTGCTCCAAAGGCCCGACTCACCCACATCACCTCCAGCAGAGAAGTAAGGTGTGAACATGGGCCTAAGCACACTCAAAATAAAAGCCAGGGGCATAAAAGTAAATGAGGGTAGCAATGCTTCTGCAGTTTTTACTCCTGGTGATGTTGGCTGAGCCTGAAAGCACACAGCTGGATGCCAACAGCCCAGGCAGAGTTTAAAGGAGTGGTACTGGGAAGGGAAGGATGGACTAACAGACATAGTCTTCCTGTAAACTGAAAAAGTCTGACCACAGAAAGCCAGAAACAACAAATCTGGAACTCTGCAGGGCAATTTTCATGGTTGCTTTTGAGAGAAGAATCTCTCTTGACCTGGTAATTATGTTACTAGCTTAGCATTGATTCTGAAATTCCCCTCTCTCTTTCCAGACAAAATTAAACACTAATTGAAGCCACCTATTGCAAAAACAGCCCTACGTTCATAGTACTATTTATTAATCTGCCTGAAAAGCCCCAGCTCTTCGGTGAGACAAGAGGGAAAAAATATATTTATATGCTTTTTTATTATTAACTCTTATCAGTTATATGCAGTGAAGCAAAGAAGGCAAAAGAAAAGAGTAACCAAGAGGGAGAGACACAACAAAAAATGGGGTCAGAAGTTTTCTATTTGTCACTTGCTGAGTTGTAATTTGGTTACAGACAACCGAACAATAAAGAATAAGCAAATTTCCATGCTCTGCAGCATGAACAGAATTAGTCTTCACAGAATGTGCCAAGACAACCTGTGACCGCAGTGTTGCTAATCATGTTGCATGGATTGGTCTTCCTTAACATGTCTCCTGCTGAGCACTCAAATGCCTTAAAAAGTCATTTATCAGGCTGAAGCACTTCACATGAAAGCCAAAGTCATCCTTGTATGCAAAGTTTTCTTCAGCATTTTCCAGAAGTCTTCAGACAATCAAGGGAATCAGCCTTCCAGGTATAAAATGCTGCATGGGCTTTCCAAACTGTTAAACCTTAAAAACTTTGCTCTATCTTCACAGATTTACCAACAGATTTGAATTTGCTGTGGTAAGAGACAACAGTGAGAAATTTATCCAAAGTGCAGTATTTTGGCCATTGACACAAAGTTTCTTACATAGCTTGACTGTGTTTTCTAATTATATATTCAGGTGGCACCTCACTGAATTGAGGCATCCAAGCTTGAATCTGCAATTATCTTATTGTTTGCATGTGCTCAAAAACATGCCAGAAGGCAGATTTCTTGCTTCACCATGGTGGTGCAAGTGACTGCCTGCCACTTTGGGCAGGTCCCTGGAAAATAAGGTACAATAAATGCAGGACAGGACCAAAGTCCAACAAGCGTTCCTGGGAGTAGGCTGGAGGGTAGCACACATCTGAGTTGTTTAGGTCAGCTCATTCCTGTGACAACAGAAGTTGTTTGGTAACAGAAGCTGAGGCTCTTAGGAAGTTACTGGTGTCTGCCTACCCCACAACACAGGATGCTTGCAGCCCATGTTCCAAGCAGCTGCTGCTGCTGCTGGTGGGTTTACTGTGAAGGCTCCCAGATATGTCCTCCTTCCCTTTGCTGCAAGGAAATCTACAGAGCATCCGTACATCTTTCTTGCTCTTCTGTTGATATGTCATTGTTTCTGGTGGATACCTTCAGTCAAATGATAGCAGATGATGAGATAAGCACATACAGACCATATGCTGTCAGTGGAGGTAGGAGAACGGCTGGGTGGCTCCAATAGCCAAGGGTCAGGACAGTAAATTCCCCGTGTCTTAGTTTCCCACTGATTTTCCCCAAATAGATGTCCTTATACAGTAACCTGTTCTGAAATCCTCTGATAAACAGTGTTCACAGCAGAACCATGTGTTATGGACACATATTATCTGCAAATTGGGAAAGCTAATTTGTTGTGTTTGGAAGTTTTTCTTGCCTGAAGACCAGTACACTTTTTATCTGCAATTCAAGAAAAGGCATTCTCTTCCAGGAACATATATTTAAATGTAAACAAATCACACCTGGACCTGTAGTCAACGGATGTGAGCAGAGGCACCTTTTATGGCCACAGACCTTAATTCTCAAACTCAGTCAAGAGGGGAAGAGGGAGGATGAAAGAACAGTTCAGCAGTGGCAGTGACATGCTCAGAGCTCACACAGGTCAAAACACGCCAGGCAGTGTTGTTCTTCTTTTAGCACTGAACTCAGAAGCATCACATGAAAGGTGTGTGTCCCGGGAAAAGGTACCACCCACTACAATGAGACATGATGAACGTGCTTGCAGGGATGTTTTAGATGGACGTACTTGCAGGGACATGATTTTAGAGACTAGGTTGCTGATTCACCACTGGGATTTTTTTCTGGGTTAAAATTTTACTTTATGTTCCTAACACTACACAGCTCAGCCTGGAACTCACCAAACCTGAGAAGGGGTTATAACCTGTTAACCTTCAACTTTGCCTGCACTTTTTGCTTTGCTTCCTTTCCTGTGTTATTAATCACTGCTTTGTTTCTGGAAAGATGACACCAGACATGGGGAAAACTGATCAGTCAAGCAATAAGTTTCCAGCTTCTGCCAATACCAGAAAAAGAACTTCTCAACTGTGCATTTACACCTACAAGGGCTATGAGTCTAAGAGCCAGAGTTTGGAGATGACTGCTCCTGATAATCACCTGAAGGGCATTTCTTGGTCCAGACAGTCCAGACAGTCACCAGATCCAAGGCATTCCCAAACCTATGTTTTAAGCCAAAGTGGAGTCTCTGCAGAAACTTGGCTTTGGCCCTGCTTTGGACTCCAGCCACACCCATAAAGGCCTAATATAATCTTAACATTTGTACATACCCCATCTCTTGTGCCTGGTGAGAAGCCCTCAGATTTCCCTGTGCATTCAGTAGCTTTTACCACCATTGCCATTCTGGGAACTGTATAAGGGGGTATACAACACACACACATGCACATATGCCAACACAGAGGACTTTCACAGTAGGTTTCTGAATTCATCATTTCTCCTCATGTATCAGTATGATGATCTAAGAAACAAAGGAAATAAAAAATTGAGGGGCTTCAGGTCATGTCCTTCATGACAATTTTCTGAATTACTAGGTGTCTTTCGCTTTCTCTAATATTAGTTCTTTGTCTTGAGAAAACAATGACCACCTGTTCCCCCTCCTGCTAAGTGGTTTCTATAAATCTTTATAGGTTCCTTCTCTCTTCTGTTTTAAAACTCCCTCTACTCCTCTGAAGTCATGTGGAAGATCTTTTACCCTCCAAACTGCATTCCAGCACACAAAGAGAAAAAGACATGTGATTACTTCATGCTGGTTAGAAGGTAGTCAGTCATCAATGGGTGGGTAGAATGAAGTCATCACAGCTGATGACTCACCTTGCTCCTCTAGCCCAGGTGAAACACTATTTTGTCATCAAGGGTGACTACAGAGGAAAATTTTAATTTACACATGAACTTCCTCACACCACAACCATGCCTTTAGTCTGTGTGGTGCACATGTACTGATACTCAAACCAGCACAGCACAGTGCAACTCAGAGATAAGAGATTAAGACAGGATTATTCAAGACAAAAATTTTTTTAACTCACTTTTGAAAAACCTTTCTCTGAAGTATGAAGGCCTGTGGTCAGGAGAGAAAAAAAAATGTCTGAGCACATGACAAAGGGGAACAGAGGTGATGATCTTCTTAAGGAAATGAGTGTGGACCAGGATATAGGCCTCTTAGCCACATAGGAATAGTACAGGTGCCAGTAGAGAACACAGTGATGTAGCATAGGTACACACATAGATGTAGCAGTGCTATCTCCTCTTTTGCTGCTATTTATAAAATAAATAAATTAAAAAAAAAAAAAAAAAGTTTGCCTTCAGTTGTCTGAACACTCTTCTATTAGAAGCTAAGCTTGGACCTGCCCATGATTTGAATGGGAAATCCCTGCTCTGGGTTCACAACAAAGAATTAGAGTCTATCACTTGGTAGAAAAACATTTGAGCAAAACTGAATTGAAAGGTTTGACATTGTCTTCTCAGAACAACAAAAGGAAGATAATGGTGATGGAAGATGTGAAATTCTCAAACAGACTGTGCTTCCTGATGGGCCATAACTAGGAGGAGGGTCTTGCTTTAGCAGCACAGAGACCGAGTATGGCAGAGAAGAGATCTCTGAATAACCTGAGGTAATGTGTATTAGTAACACATTGTAGATTTGATTTTAGAATGAGGGGGGCTCTCTGAATTTGGAGTGGATTAGCTGTGTTTTCACCAAGAAAATACATTCTTGGCCTCTCCAAGTCTCAAAATATGTTCCATCCCCAAACAGGGGATTTAAACAAAAATTTATGCTCTGGACATGGAGCAAGAGGATGTGTCTGTTCTCACATTGCCAGATCTACATCTTTGTATGCTGAAAGGAAAACAGATGGTTTTATTTATTTTATATACCATTTTATATTACCACTCTTTGTGCTGGCCTGCACTAAGAATCTTTCTTACTGAACAGCAGAGATCCAGGGTGAGTTGAGATGGAAAGTCTTGGCCTCGTGATCAGACTAGTTGAGTAACTGAATGGTACTGTAATTCAGAAATGACATTATAAAACTGAAGATCAGTCAGCAGAAGCCCAGATTTCCCCTTTGCTGTACAAGTGCCCAAATGCATAACTACACCATGCACTAACTCCACTGAAGAACAGCTAAAGTCAGTAACACCCAGGACAACTAACTGTATTAATCCAACTTTTGGCATAAAAATTTTGTCTGAGGAGCTTATCAGTTGCCAAGTGTTTCCTTTTGTTTCTTCAGTAAAGCACTGCAGGGCCCAGCTCAGATCAGCTCCCTGACCAGGCAAACCCTACCAAAGGCTGTAAATCAGCAGTTGCACTGGAAGCCAGTACAAGAAAAGGCAGTAGCTGTAACACAGCAGTCTGATTTCTTTTAAATATGCAAGTAGTTTCAGTCTAAATTATTCCTGAAAAAGGTTTGTTGGAGGGGAAAAACACTTAACCAGGTTTTGAAGATTATCACTCTGTGTCAGCATTGCCAACCCTGCTTCTGGATGCCAGATTTTCCCAAGACACCTGCAGACTTAATATCACCTACCTCCTCACAAAGTACCTTACATACTCCTTCTACCCGGTCCTCCAAATTTTCCTTTCAGGAGGACAGAGTTAGGAAGATCTTTCAGAGGATATCTAGCTGAGGTGTCTTTAATATATTCTATATTCCACTGACATGCATATGAGAAACATACTTTTCATCTACAGCAGAATTCAAGAAATATTAGGTTGTGAAGATCTGTACATGTAGACTGGGATCCTTTAAAGGACCTATGAATATGGAGGAGCAGATGCTTCAGGGAATTACCATATGAATCCATAGCATGCACAATACTATACAAAAAATACTATTTATGATGATTATGTCATTTTTGTGGAAACAAAATCTGCAGTAAATGGGCTACAATAACTCTATTCAAATGCTTGAGAAATGCAAAGCTTCCCCAGTATTTGTTGTTAGAAACCTGACCTTTTTCAATGTAAATATTCTCTGGGAGGATAAAAGATATAAAATATGGCCTAAAGTCTCTCAGTTTGCACTGAGTCCCAACTAGGATTAATTAGCGTTCCTGTAAATTGCATTTCTGTGACAAACAGAGAAATGTTTAACCTTCCGTGCAAGGAAGGCTGCAGGTTACCTGAACTAGATGTTATCTAGCAAATAAATCTAGCCTACAGCAGCTTTCTCACACACTTTTTTTTCTGCTAGCCATGCTGTTTTCATCCCTCCTAAGTGTTCCACCCAAAGAAATTGAAAAGCTGTGTCAGGAGAAGAAGAAATCCTTCCCTACCTTCCTCTGTAGGTTTGCCTTCCATCCAAGTTCTTGCAAGTGCCTCACATCTTGGTTCTAGTCAGTGCCAGGCAGATGGGTCCTACCACCCCTTCTACAATGGAGCATCCTACCAAACTCAGTTGTGACAGAACAAGTCACTTCTGTGGAGGCTGAGTAGTGAACTAAAAATTATACCCTAATAGGAAATCCCACCTTTTTGCCCTTCCTAATAAAATTCTAAGAGACTTCAAGAGCATTCAATTCTCTGCAGTGAGGCAAGAATGCAGGACCTTATCCAGCCTTATGTGAAATATATAGCAAGAAGGTAAATTCCTAGAAGACATTTGAAAACCTCCATTCACGTGTATAACTTTCCATCGGCTCTTACAGGATTTATTCGCCAAGAGCACTCCTTCACAATTCAGTGCAATGTTTTCTGCAGGCTCCAGCACCATGGCTTCCCACGTGGGGATTCTGCCTCAGGTTTTTCCCATTAAAAGCAGGTTGGGCCTCACCTGCTGAGGGCTGGGCTATTCCCTGCAGGATCCCAAGTGCATTCCTGAAATACTTGTTGGGAGGATCAAACTTATCCTGGAGCGCATCCTACTTGAATATGTAAAGGATTCCAGTGTTATCTGGTAAGGTATCTGTAGGGTACTGGTCTATACTTTCCCCTCATACCTTATCTGGGATTTCCTACTCTTTCAGAGCAGCCAGGAAGATGCTGTTGGTGCCACATTACTGAGAGTATTGCCTCCTCCAGTGGGGTGGGATATTTCCACTACCATAGACTTCTAATCCAGCCTACCACAACCAGTCTACCAAGGACATGGCATTAAATATTAACTCGTTCTGATTAATAATAAATTAATATCAGTATTCTCTTTCTTTGCAGTCTATAGGAGAAATATCCTTTTGGGGGGATGGTATTGGAGAGGGGGTGTTGTCTATACATATGCTGTGGGAAGTATGTATATGCTCTGCACCCGCAACAGACCTCAGGTACTGTGTGGTTGTGATTACAGCCTGCTGGTAATCTGAGAAATCTTCATCTTTCATGGGAAAATGCAGATGCAAATAAGTTCAAAATGTACCCTAGGAAAGGATGATTAAAGAATCTGTCATTACAGACAGCAGGCCCAAGAAAAAAAATACCCCTAAGCATCACCTCAAATGAAAAGTTTTGTTTGCTTTTCTAACGAAAAAGTCAGGATTCCCAGTTCAAAATGGTGCTTTATTTAATATTCAGAGTTTTTGGTGGAGCTGGGATTGCTTTGTGCAACACTTGGGCAGGAAGTAGCTCTCAAAAATCAGGAGACACAGGTCTCAGGAGATCCTGGGACCTTTTCCCCTTCCAAATTTTGGCCAATGTCTTAGCACTGAGGCTTTAGCTGAGACTTTTCGGCCTGGGGGACCTCTGGTTAAAAACTCTCTCAGAAGGGATAGGAACAGAAGCATTTTGCAGCACATTAGTGTGGAACAAGCATGAGTGAACAGGCAATTAGTGTGGAGATGGAAGAGAAGGAGAGACAGGACTGCCACTGGTGTCACAGAAAAGTCCTGTCTAATTATGTCTTGCCCTGTGGAGTAAGACATCTCTGTGCAAGAGCATAAAGATGGGGTGAGGAATGGTGGAAAAGGGGAGGGATCAGCAAACAGAGAAGACCAGCCATACAGATGTGTTTAAAGGATGCAGGAAGAGCAAAACTAGACCGTGAGACAAGGAGTGTAATGGGAGGTGTCCTTTCTCAGGTTAATTGACACATCTGGCAAGGGCAGAAGACACTTCTGGACTGCATCCCTTCTCCAGGTTGGTGTGATTTACCCAACTGCAGCAGGTAGAAATGTAATATTTTCATACAGATGTTGTCTCACTCATCTTTAAAGACCTGAATGGCTGTCACATCACTTCTGAAATGACAGTCTGACATTTATAGCCACAGAAACTTTCAGGAGCACTTTCCCTACCTAGCAATGAACACTCCAGCACAGCTGCACATCAAGTCTTCAACTGGTTTGTTTGCTTCCCACACTCTGATGTTCGGTGGGTTTTTTTGTTTGTTTTGTTTATTATTATTATTTATTTATTGATATATCAATTTTTTTTTTTTTTCCTTTCTAAACTTTAAAATACACCTGAAAAAATAAATGATAGAGGCAAACTCCTGGTCCTGTGCCTTTGAAAGAAACAAGGCCAAAGGGATAATCCTCAGGGACCTAAGGTTGATCCATCCATATGTCCATCAGTGTGAGTGATAATTCTTCTTCTGGAGAAGAAATATAGGTGTGGCTGCAGCTTTGCTGTCCTAGCTTTAGGATTTATTTTTTTTTAAGAGGCAATCAAACAATCTGTCTCGTAAGTAAAACTTGTGACTTGCTTTCTCCCACTCATAATTACCAGAGCAAGCACAGGGTATAATAATGTTCATTGTTTTGGTTAAAAATAACATGGGGAAATAATGCTTCCTCTTAACTGAAGCAGTCTGAGACAGCTTTTTTAAAGAATGGTGAATCATGCTACAGGACATTTCAGCTTCTGAGAAATGCACTGCAAGGTCTCAATAAATGTGTGTCTGCTCCCAACAGGCCTCTCAGCAAAGGTCAGTGGGCAGCCAGAGCAGCTGTCTAAGGTTTCAAAATACTAGTGTCCTTCAGGAAAGGTTATCTTTGGTCAGAACCTGACAGTTTGGACAGTGGAGCCCCTGGAGGCAGCACTGTGCAGTTGAGCAGTGTGGCTGGGTAACCCGTACAGGCTACTGATGTTTGTTTGCATTGTGGCAGAGGCACTGACCATGCACACCTGGTTTCTGCTCAAATTGGAGTCCATCTGACCTTGTTTCCTTCCTCATCCCTTCCTAGCTCAGATCCTGAGGTGACAGGTCCAAGTTGCAGGCTGTGGCATTTTAAATCCATCCTACAGTTTTATTTTTCTTCTATCTCATTCATCCCTCTCAGTGATGTTGTTGCACAACAACATATGTTTCAGCGCTGAATGATGTGCTCCCTTCACACAGGTCTGTGCAGTAAGCAGGTTGGTTACTATTATGGCCACTATTAAAACATAAAAGAGAGATAAAGATACATGTTTCAAAGTGTCAAATGAACAGTAGAGCAGATGTATACAAATGGCTGAGTAGTTACCACACATTTCTGGATAGGTCTTCTTGTCTGAAGACAAAACTTCATGTTTACATTTTGCATCCTCATAAATGCCTGCTGAGCAGAAAGCAAAGTACAATAAAGCAGATCTTAACTTCAGGATGGTGAGACCAAGCTTTATACCCCCAGGCAAATTGTATTGAGTGTGCTGAGAGCTCCCTTAGCACAGTCATCTATTACAAATGATAATGAGAATTTAATCAATAACTGATTTTCAGGGGGTTTTCAGCAGACAGCACAAATCACCACTGATCTTTGCTCAAGCACATGACTGCTCTGAATAAACACATGTGAAAGTTCCAGGAGCTGCAGCTGCTCTTGAAGATGGACAGTGGATTTGCAGTGATGAGTGGAGCAACCAGAAAGGACTGGAGACATGGTGTAGAGCCTTCCCTGCAGTCTCGACCCCAAAGCCCGCAGCAGTGTGGGAGGTTTTAGGCTCTGCCAGTACGAAAATAACCAACATCAAGGCAAAAAGTGATCTTATAAATGCTTAAAATAAAAGGAACTTCAGATATAAGTGACCTTTTCTCCCCAAAACAAAAATATACTTCCATAATGCTGAAGTGATTTCTTAATTTCTTTACCTTATATTAAAAAATGAGGCAAGGTATTATGTAAAGGACTTGTTACATAAAACCCAGTGACTCACCATCTCGATGAACATCACATTCCCAAATACTAACCTCCAACTACAGGAGTCCTGGAAGGTTGAATAAGATAATTTGTAGTAGTATCTAGTTATTTCATTTAAAATACCTCTTTCATAACGGACTGTTTGATGGGACATATACTTTGAAAAAGCAAACAGATGTATACACATATTCTGCTGAGAGCTTGTAGCATGTTACTGCTGGCTTTACCTGACAGTTAGGGCCAAATGGTGAATGTGCTCTGTCACATTGATGTTGAAACAAGATATTCTTCAGAGCTGATCTTGCATATCAACTTAAGAGGAGTTAAAAAAGAAGGGTGCAGACCCATGTTTACATTTCCAGTCCAGCACTTTGCCCAAAAGCATCTGTCATAGAATCATAGAATGAATTATAGAATCAAAGAATCATAGAATGGTTTGGGTTTGAAAAGACCTAAAAGATCATCTTGTTCCAACCCCCTTGCCATAGACAGGGACACCTTCCACTAGACCAGGCTGCTCAAAGCCCCATCCAACCTGACCTTGAACATTACTGGAAAGTAGTGTTCCATGACTTCTCTGAGCAACACCAGTGTTTCACCACCCTCATAGTAAAGAATTTCTTACTTATATCTAATATAAATCTACCCTCTTTCAGTTTAAAATCATTGCCCTTTTTCCTATTGCTATAATCCTTGATAAAGAGTCCCTTCCCATCTTTCTATAGGCCCCCTTTAAGTACTGAAAGGCTGCAGTAAGGTCTCCCCATAGTGAGCCTTCTCTTCAGGCTGAACAACCCCAACTCGTTCTGCCTGTTCTCTTAGGGGAGGTGCTCCAGCTCTCTCCTGTGTTTTCTTTGAGCCACCGTGTTTGGATCTGTAGGCCCACTTCTCTTTCATCTTTTCCAGACCTTTCTTTTTCTCTCATACAGCAGAGACAGAAGAACCCATAAGCATTTTTGCTCTGTGCTGCACACATACCAACCATGCAGATGAAGGTCCCTGTTTCAGTTATCTAAGGACATAGGACAGCATGGTCCTCATGGGACTGCCCTGTTCTGATTCACAAACCCATAGGTAAGAGGCTGATTTTCCAGAGGCTGAGGTTGCTGGGAGAAAAATTGGGATATTTGAGCAAGGCTGGTAGCTGTTTTACTGACCTTTATATTTCAGCTAATACTTCTGACCTTGAAAAGTCACTGGGAACAGCACTGGTATGGCTTCAAGGGCTGGGGAAGGAACAGCCCATTTACTTTTCTGTAGGAGTACAACTGCTTGTTACCCACTATCCTGAATGAGCACTGCCTAGCCCATAACAGTACAAATTATGTGATATGTTGGGCCAAATCTTGCTCAATTCAAACACTCAACATAACTCCTTATGTGAGTGGGTGTCCCTCATCAGCATTGAGGTCGTTACTTGAAGCTATTTAAACACTTTCCACTCCCTTCCCTCCTCCTCTGCCTCCTCACCTGTCCACTCTCCAAAGCAAACAATTTCTCCTTCCCATGCTATATTAAGATCTGCATATGATATGCAGAAAATCCAATACATTATCCTCAGGATTAAGCAGCATTAGCAGAGAGCATTAACACGTTGCTGCTGTGTTTGTATCAGGGACACATTTATTCTCTGCAGGCACAAAATGTTCTCAGTGATTCCCTGTGTAAGGAAGGTGAGTAGCGTACCAAAGCCATGCATTTGGAGGCTGTGGAGCCGTTTGACTACAGATGTATTAAGGAATTTGCCTCAGGAATGTAAACAGATCCAGAAGGTTTTGTGAGCCAAGTCAATTAATTTTAACAAAGTTCTCTTGCATGCACACACATGTGTACACACACATACCTGCTCACACCCTTCTGCCTGTACTCCTACATAAATATGCGACAAAAGCAATATTTCCATGGCACTAATAATAGCAAATGCTCTTGTCAATGAGATGAAAACTTCGTACTTATTTGGGGTGAAGTGGGAGGTCATTCATTGGTCAAACAAGGAGGTATCAATTTATGATACAATGTTAAAGAATGACCTGAGCTTGCCTGCAGTGAATGGAAAGTGTACACAAAATACATCTCTGAGGAGGTTAATATGGTTAAATAAATTTATCACAACAAAGAACAGCTTGACCTCAGGAAAGAAAAATCAATCTAATCTTGTCATGCATTTATTGGGGCCTTGGGTCATCTTAATCTGCCAGTGCAAATTGTTTACTCCCTGTATTTTTGTGCAGCACTCAGATACCTAAATGAAATGTTTTTGCATGTCCTGGTCAGTCAATTCTAACCTTAAGCTCTGCCATACTCTACTTTTAGGTTTGGACTAAAGCCGCACATAAAATTTTTGCACGATCCTTTGGCAAAAAAAAGGTCAAGGCATATAAACTAAGACATCAGTAACTGTAAGTGTTCAATAATCCTTGAGCATCATCCAGTTAAACAGTGGTTTAAACTGATCAGCTTCTGCACATGCATTCAGCTGCCCTACCCAAGTAGTCAGGTACGTAGTCCCACATGTTCAACTGCAGTCTTAAAACTATGTTGGGCACCAGCTCAGCCCCCCACGGATCCTGTTCCACTTTGTGTGCTAGGCAAGACCTTCATAATTCTGGAAAAATAAAGCCCCTCTCAAAATCAAAGTATGGGCACTCCTTTTAAAAAGTGATTACTGATGCTCTTGGTGTCCACCTTTTACATAACAATGATTAAAGCATTTGCCCAAGAAATGGGGGCTCATAAGTCTCAGATGAGGTTTGACCTTGGATAGATCAAACCAGCAAATGCCAGGACAACATGGGGTGTTACGTCAATCCAGGGCCTTAGTATCAAAGGACAGAGTACTAGGAGCTCAAGTGTGTTCATGACATTCCATCAGAAGGGATTATCCAGTGTTCTGGTCAAAAAAGTAGAGACCAATCCCACAAAAAAGGGTATCCACAATTATATCTGGTGGAAGACTTGCTGCATTATATGTGCTTTGAGAGTGTTTAAAGGACTGGGTCTTGCAGGCAAACCTCTGCTGAGCTCCTGGATCCTAATGGATTTAGGAAGGAAGTAAACACTGACTGACTCAACCTGGACATTGCTGGATAGGCATCTTGGCCACAGGAGAAGAAGACCTGGGAGTACATGTATGCAGAAGGGGACAGCTGGAGGATATGGCCTCAGCCATAACACCTGATATAAAGCAGATGTGTCACTCTAGTCAGTGTTTTCAGGGGTGCCTTCAGCAACCAAGAAATCATGCCTGAAGAGTCTAATGAGTTTAAGTACCCCAAAAGTAGAAGAGTTTTTTTGGTTGATTTTGGAGACTTACATGTTTCGAGCACACAGGTCCTTTATTGGACAGAGTGGGATTGGATAGGATTTCATTGCATTGCATTGGGTAGGATCAACAGCAAATTCTCTACTTATTTTTATATAAACTGGACTGACACCTAAGCAGCACCTGCAGGGAGGGATGGCACTCATTTATGAAGTTCTGCTCTGGGAATGAATTTCCCAGTTTCAAAATCTAGTTCAAACCCAAATATTTTTCATTTAAGTGTCTGGGGTATGAGAGGCTTTCTAGTATGCTTAGATTAAGGAATTCAAATGTCAGGGTATTCCCTCTGATGTAGAGATTTCTCTGTTGAAATAAGGAGTCAAAAGAATTCCATACAGGTCCCTAAATTTCAGTTCATGTTCACCTTAAATTTTAATTTGGACGTTTGAATTCTTACCATGCTTTAATTTTAATCTTTTTCACTAGTGCACTAGAGAGTCCTGTGTTTAATATACTTTGTGTGAAATAAATTATCTATTAAAACAAAATATACTTAAAAGGCTAAACCCATTGTCAATAAAAACAATTAGGTTTTGATAAGAATTGTTTGGAGACTGTTCTTAAAATTACCAAACTGCTATTTTTCTTGTTCAAATTTGTTCATGTTTAAAGTATTAACTTAAAAAAGGTCTTGGTTATTTATAACCTGAGATAAAATATAAGAATGTCTTAATCTGATTTTGTTTAGGTAAAGTCTTATTATCTTTTCTATTTTTTAAACTTTATTCAGTTTATAAGTAGTGTTGAGTATATTTTTTATAGGGGTGGCATTGAAAAACCCCCCTCATCTCAAGCATGCATGCAAATACCATAGAGAGAGAGTGGGAGGGTCAGGGAATTCTGTGTTCCCTTCAAAAAGGAGGGATGGAAAAATAAGAGTCTGAACGACTGTCAGCAGCTTAGTTCCAGACATTTATCTCAATGTGACTTTGGTAGGACATTTCCCTAACAGACCCATGTCAGGAGGCACCAGACCAAATTCTTAGCAGCCCTTCACACCTACCCCTTCAGCAACCACATGCTCAGGTGGGTGTGTGAGGTTGGTACTTGGAGGCACATGTAGGTGTGAGCTGACGTTGCAAATCCAGCACCACCTCCACGGTAACTAGATTAAGACTTTTGTCGCATGGTAAATACACAGAAGCTCATCTACTTTTTCCTGAGTGATGGGCAGTATTGCACTGAGAAGAGCAATTAAAATAGTCTGGATATCTGAGGGTGAAGTTAAGTTTCCACACAGAGACACACAAAATCCATGCTTCTCCCTGCTGCACAAAGACAAAACAGTCCAATTTCTGGCAGCCTCATTCGGGCAGATTCTATTTTGTCTCGGCAGTAGCAATACAGGCGCCAACAAGTATTAGTATCATCACTGGGGCTTTATTTTTCAGATTTTTACAGAAGAGATGCTTGGTTGCTTTATGAAATACTTGGAGTCTGTGGCTAATTGGATCCCGATTTTTAATTTGTACTGAGGTCATGCCTCACAGTTCCAGCCACATTCCAGGATCTGTCTCTCCCAGCTGTGACAAAAATGCTGAAGGATGGCACCCTTTGGCTGGCACAGTGTGGTTCTTCACTGTGGACATGCAGAGCAGGACCTGGTGGGCTACACTCTGTTCTCACCATGTGGGGTGCTCAGACTTTTTAAGACAGGGTAGGCAAAGATTTACCTCATGTCTCTTCTCATGAACTAGCTGCTAGGTCTGCTCTCATAGAAGGGGTTCAGATTATCTTTCCCTGGAATACATAAAAGGACTCTCAAGTATGGATTACCTAATTTTGCCTACCTAAACATGTGGTATCTGGTGCAAGCTAGTCTTATACTCTCCCTCTGTAATCAGTGGAGAAAATAAACACATGGGAGAACAATTCAACCCCTCTTAGACACTCCCTTAAGCATGGGGTGGATTATCTTGCATAGGTGCTTCTGCATTGCCTGCAAATGACCGATGTCCTCTTCGAAGAGATGAATTCCACTTTTAAACCACACAGGCTGAGGTCTAAAAGAGAGAAAATGGCCATCTACTCTCATTTCTCCCAACTCTGCACTGCAAGTCAGCTGTCTCAGCAGCATATGGGAAAAACATCTGACCCTGTGTCAATTGTCAACACTACAACTCCCCCACTGCCCCAGCCCTGGGAAGGGCTAAGCTCTTTCCCTCTACGTGAAATTTTGCTGAGTGCATATTTATAGCTGTTATTCATTAAATAGACCCACCTGACCAGAGGGCTGCCACAAACAATTCATTCTCGTTATTGTTTTGTAAAGGGAGGATTTATAGTTAGGAAAGCTGTTTATTCCATCCAGAGTAAAAGCCTGCCTTCAGGATTGTGCAATCGCAATTTAGGGTGGCTACTGACATTTTTTAAAGATTAGATATTCTTTCAATTTATTGATTATAAACACAGTCCAAGTGCCAAGAGACATTTAAAATAATTTTTCTTTGCCTGAAGAGACCTAGAACTTCTGGCACTTTATGCTTTCCATGTTGTACCTGCTGTCCCATTTAAACTTCTGCCTAGAAAGGGCTCAGTGTAATTTCAAACCCACAATGTGAGTAACTCTTGGCTTTTCTCAGCTGTGGAGTTTGGCCATGGGGGAGACAGCCATACATTGGTAGGTTGTGTTGAGCCTTGTCTGACTGGGATCACTGGCCTCTCCATGGTTGATCCTGATACTTTGCCCTGTGACATTTCTGGAACATTACAGCTTCCTAGGGTTTGGCTCTGCACCTTTCCTGATGTCCGTTCCACTTCTTGCTACTATGTTTTGCTCTTCCCACCCTTTCATTTCTTTGCTCTGTTTTCTCTTCTTAAAAATGGCATGAATCATCACTTTGAAGTGTCTCTCTCCTTTGGCTTGCTTAGACTCAATGCCAGCCTAAGAAGCTGGTCAAACATTGCTGAAATTAATTGCATCCAAACTGACGTTGCTCTTTAATCAGAAGCCCACTGATTAGTGTGATCTAGTCTCGTGTCTCTGTTTTCTTCAGAAGAGTTCATCCCTGCTCAGAGTGTATTTTAATTAGTGGTCTATTGTATACTCCCTTGTACAACTGCTGCAATTATGTTTAATCAGTAACACTGTACACGCAGTAATTAATTAACATTAAAACAGGGAGCTTGACATTGTGATTCATTGGTCTGCTAGCTTTTGTTCCACCGTTCTGTTATTTTATCTTCTATATTCTATGATGCAAAACCTTCTGGGAAGCTGATTCAGCATGTCAGGACTCTTAGGTTCTGTTCCAATGTTACCAGTATTTAGTTTAACACCCACAATCTCCATTTAAGAGCATCCCAAGTCTGTTGTGAAGGCCTTCAGTGGTTGCTAAAGCCAAGAGGGCTCATCTGGGGTAGAAGGTGACATTGTGTAATGAGGTTGAGCTGCTGAACAGCAGGAGGAGAGGTGAGGTTTGCCAGAGTGACAATGTGGTTTGTTGACCAAGGAGAAAATCAGGTACATCACAGGCTGTGCAAGCATCCAACCTCTGCAAGAAGCACTGCTTTGCATTGCCAGTGCACAGCAAACCACAGCAGTCACACCCAAATATGGGCCAGTGACACAATCATCACCACATCTCAGCTTGGATAAGGGCCATGTTTTCAGCTGTTATCCAGAAGTGCTTCTCCTGCACCTAAAATGAACTTGTCACTTGAGAGGAGGCAAAACAATGGACCTTGATTTTTCATGCCTCCTTGAGAAGCCTCCATATTGTATGCAAGACGGGTTTAAAAAAAAAAAAAAAAAAAAATTCTTTCCATCAACAAATTAACTGATGCATGGAAAAGCATGAGGTAAAAGCTGAAGTTTTAAAATGGCAATCCAAAACTTTTTTATCCTGTTTTGAGAAAACATAGTGCCATAGAGTGGTGTGTGTTCGAAGGCACCTTAAGAATCATCTCATTCCAAACCCCGGACATGGACATGGACACTTTCCACTAGACCAGGCTGCTCATAGCCCAATCCAACCTGGCCTTGAACACTTCCAGGGATGGGGCATCCACAGCTTCTCTGAGCAACCTGTTCCAGTATCTCACCACCCTCACAATAAAGTATTTCTTTCTTACATCTGATATATACTCTCAGTTTTAAACCATAATCCTTTGTCCTATCACTACAATCCTTGATAAAGATCCCCTCTGCATCTTTCCTGTAGTCCCCCTTTAAGTAATGGAAGGCTGCAGTAAGGTGTCCCCCAAGCCTTCTCTTTTCTATGCTGAACAATCCCAACTCTTTCATTATGTCCTCATAGGAGAGGTGCTCCAGCTCTTTGATGATGTTGTGGCTCTCTTTTGGACCTGTTAAAGCATGTCTATGCTTTTCGTATGCTGGGGGCCCCAGAGATGGACACTCCTGGTTGGGTTTGACAGGAGAAGAGTAGATGGCCAGAATCACTTCCCTTGACCCACTGGCCACACTTCTTTTGATACATCCAGAATGCAACTGGCTTTCTGGCTGCAAAGACACATTACCAGCTCATTTTCAGTTTTTCATCCACCAACACCCCTACGTCCTTCTTCTCAGGGCTCCTCTCAATCCACTCATCACTCAGCCTATAGTTGTACTTGGGATTGCCCTGACCCATGTACAGGACCTTGCACTTGGCCTTGTTGATCTTCATGACATTTGTCCAGACCCACCTCTCAGGACTGCCAAGGTCCCTCTGGATGGATCCCTTCCCTTCAATGTGCCAACTGCACCACATGGCTTGGTGTAGTCCTGAGGGTGCATTTGATCCCATTGTCCATATCATCTACAAAGATGTTAAGTAGCACCAGTCCCAATATGGACCCCTGGGGAACACCACTTGTCACTGGTCTCCACTTGGACATTGAGCTTTTGACCACATTTATCTGAGTTGATCATCCTGCCAATTCCTTATCTACTAAGTGGTCCATCCATCTTTCCAATATAGAGACAAGGATGTTGTGTGGGACAGTGTCAGATGCTTTGGATATGTTCAGTTAGATGATGTCAGTTGCTCTTCCCTTACCCACCAACACTGTAACCCCACTATAAAAGGCCACAGATTTATCAAGAACTATTTTCCCTTAGTGAAGCCATGTTGGCTGTCACTAATCACCTCCTTATCTTCCATGTGTCCTAGCATAATCTCCAGGAGGATTCACTCCATGATCTTGCCAGACACAGAGGTGAGAGTGGCTGGCCTATAGTTCCCCAGGTCTTCCTTTTTTCCCTTTATAAAAATGGGGGATACATTTCCCCTTTTCCAGCCAGTGGGAACTTCACCAGATGTATGTATCAGAGGACAGTTTTGTACTTTGAAATAGGAAAAAGTATCCAAGGCACCTGTAGTTCATTTTGTCCCTGAAATCTGATAAGATACAACTCTTCTTCAGCCATAAACAGTCAGTACGTAGCTAGAAGGTAGAACAAAATAATGGACTTTTGACACATTCCAAAGAAAAATAAGAAGTGCAATAGGCTTTTTCCTTCTTTCATTAAAAAGAAAATTTAAAGCATATTTTGCCAGCAAAAATAATTGCAAACCTGTAGGGAGGACTATGATAAAAATAAGCATCTCATATTCCTTGTGGCCTGGCTAAAACAATATTCTTTCCTTAATCTTCATTTAAACAGTATGAGGAGCAAAATCCAAAAGAAACAGAATTACATACTGATGCTTCATATAACAAATAGATTTGAGCGACTGCTTCCAGGTCATGAGATTGTGTCAAAGGAGGTGGTCTTCTGGTCAATGCTGGACACTGTCTAGCCTGCTGTGGTCCTTCTCCCAGCTATGTTCTGATGATTGAGGTAAGTACAAACATTTAGATCTTTTGAAAACATAAAAGCAAAGAGCTTGTAATGCTTCATGTCCCGTTGCACACATCATTTAGCAAATATTATTGATTTGTTTTTACTCCCCTGGTACAGTGATTGAAATGATATCGATCAGGCACTTCATCTCTCACTGACACTAGTACTTTTCCCCATGGTGTCTGAAATCTGAAGTCAACATTTGTATTCTTTTTATTATTAGTTCTGCATAGACAATGTATTTTGTACTCATTTATGCCTCACCTTCAATGCTCTGAAGTTTCTAGGAAGGTGGGTAATTGTCAAAGAACTGAACGGATTCAACCTGACAGCAGCAGCCAGCCCCATCCACACAGCTATGGTTTACAGATTGGTGGGGTCCACCATCTTCATTGCATCCATCACATAAATCCAACCTGTTTGCTTGACTAGCCTGTACAACACTGGTAATAAAGAGCAGTCTCTGTCTCACATTGCTCTTCATGCTTTTCTTCACTCAAATGAGTTTTATTAGCTTAGACCTTGCTATCCTGCTTTCAGCAGCACTGCCATAATCATCTCTGAAAGAGCTTAAGTGGACCACCAGTTTCAATTTTCAGAGATATACTCAGGCTGATCATAAATGCACTATTGTAGGACAGATACAACATAATCCTGACAAGCAGATCTGGCCCCTAAATTTAGCTGTATTTTCTATTATATTTGTTTTAATAATGTCACGCAAAGTACTCTTTGAGATTCCATAATTGAAAAAAAAAAAAAAAGCATTTTGATATTTAAGAAGACAAAACCACTAAAAATTTTTAATCAAAGACATGTGGAGAGGGAGGGGGAAAAGGGAGGTTTTATGAAACCTTTTCACTGGAAAAAATGTAGTTAGTTTTATTACTAATACCTCCACACACATGATCCCTTTTCAGGAACCAGAACTGAGGGGAGAATGGAATAAGAGAGCAGGAACACAATTAGACATCCCTCCTTCTGTGATAAGATTTCCACGTGACAGAATGTTTGCAATGCCCTGACAGGCCTTTCTACCACTCAGAGCACCAGCTGCCTTCTCCTGAGCACACAGGTAGCCAAAGCATTGTCAATCTTAATGACAATTTGGCTTGGTAGAGAGAGACTGAATTGTCCTGGTTACTCACAACCTATTCAGCAGGCTCCTACCAGCCCTAGCTGAGCTGGCC
Source organism: Megaceryle maxima (assembly GCA_024605025.1). Lineage (NCBI taxonomy): Eukaryota > Metazoa > Chordata > Aves > Coraciiformes > Cerylidae > Megaceryle > Megaceryle maxima. The sequence continues at coordinate 56,535 of JANHGN010008179.1, forward strand.
ATCTATGCTATCAGGATGGGAACTGTGTTTGCAGCAGCCACAGGTCTGCTTCTACTCACATCTCCAACCAGAGCATCTCCAGTCACCTTTCAGCACTGTCTGGGGTGCTCTGCTTGATGTCCTACTCTGGTGCCCCCTCCATTATTCTTCTGAACCATCAGTCCTTACACCCGTCTTCTTTTGCTGTAGTTGTCCCTTGTAATCAGCAGTTTTTCTCAGCCTCAGTTACCATGCAGAAGGCTTTGATGGAAGATGCCAAAGATCCACTGTGGCATGTGGGATACAGAGCCATGTGACAAGGCACATGTGTGAAGGGTTGGCTCATGCAATGTGCTTGGTTGAAAAGGGTAGGTCTCACCTGCAGCACACTGCCCTGGTCTTCCCCCAGCTTGAAGAGATGACACTCTGAATGTGATTGTCTACCTGATTAGTCAGGTATGACTCCCTGGGATGCCTTATGACCTGATTATTCATTAGCTTGGCATATGGGATGAAAGGATAGGAACAGGGCACAGTACTGCAATGCACTGTGCAGTATGGGACATTGTACAGATGAAGCCCATAGTCTTGGCCCAGGATGTGAGATTTGATCATTTTGATGGAGAATGGGAAAGATTTGAGGACCACCAACATGCAAGTGCTTCTACGGTATAGAGCATCTGCTGACAAAACTCCATGTGCACACTCCTATTTTAACAGTGTATTTTTCATGGACACAGACATTTACTAACAAACAGCTGCCTTCTAGACTCACAGTTACTGGTCTGTGGCTCTTGAAGAGTCTTTGGTAAGATCTGTGCATTTTAAAATGAAGTAGTCCCAGATCTTTTTCTCCTGTTGTGGAGAAGTTGTGGTGACATTGGTGAAAATGTGCATTAGTAGTGAGGCCTGCAGGCATGTTGCCTGTAAATGAAAGTATTTTTTTGCCAGATTTAGCAGGATCTGCTTTTCTGCTGGGTCCATGCATTTGTATGCATGTGTGAAATGTGATCACAATACATGCTCGGGATAAGAAACCAAGCCACCAATGTCCAGATTACGAGCAGCTCTGACTGGTTAATAATTACCTACATAACAAACAGCAAAGTCTGATGGAAAGGACTGTTACATATGAAAAAAATCAAAGCAAATGATAAGTACAGGATGAGAACGATAAGGTGCTGAAATGCCTTATCCTACTTCCTGCCTTGGCTTCCCAAGCAAAATTAAGCAACTCGTGTGCTGGGAGATCAGACGCAGGAGAGTAGACATTTCCATCAAACTGCATGGAAACAATGATGGGTTGACCTGGAACCACTTCTGGTTTTTCACATTGACCTGGCATTATGGCTCTAAAACCTCCTTTCCAGTTACTGGGAATGCTGCTAATTTTCAGGCCATTGGGCTGCAATTTTCCATGTTGTTCCTACGCCTTAAAGAAGTCTGAACCTTGAGGTTTGAATCTTACTACTTTCTGTTTGTTTTTCTTGTGGTTTAAGGTTCACTTTCAGTTTCTTCAGCCAAAACTATTCTTAAAGGTCTCAAAAAGAGAAGGAAGGAAAGGAACAGAAAGAGAACAGGGAGGGATAGGCCTGTCACCCACAGAAAGGGAAGAGACCATCAAAATACAAAAATAAGAAAGATGACCATAGTGGAGCAAAGAACTTCCCACAGGAGGAACCTGAGAAGAAACACAGAGTGCGGTGAGATGGAGAAAGAGGGGACACTCCACCCTCCAGATCTACCAGAGGAACAGGGAAGATGAGGTTCATGAAGAATAGAAATGACCCATCCTATTTCTTTTTAAACAAATAAATATCCAGTTACAACATTCCCTTACAGCAAAGATTGCATTAACATTAGGAAATAAAGCTAACCTACTTAAACCGAGAGGCAAAAGAATGTGTGTCCTGGGCCTGCAGCAAAAAGGAGAATGTGGGAAAAATAAAACCTTTGTTGTCTGCTCCAGCGTGGATGTGTAAGATGATCTTGAGAAAGCCATCTGCAAAACAAAACCATAACCAAAACAATTTCAATATCTCACAGGAGGGCTGGGAGGTCGTATAGTTGCCAGTTTTCAGTTACTGATTGTTTTCATCTTAAACAATCCTTTTCTCACACTTGTTCCATACATTTTTTTTTTTTCCAAGAGCATTTTGAAAGCTGACTGACCCTATGGCCTCACACCACAACAGCTGTACAATGCTGATTTACTTTTGTGAGGTCTGTGGTCTCCCGGTATCTCTGGAGAAGCTGAGGTGGACTCACTGAAACCCTCACATGGTACCCATATTACAGAGCACCCAGTCCTAACCCAGAAAAACTTACCAGTATGTGCAAACTGCTGCTTATTCTGCAGGAATGAAACCTGCTGCAGCACAGAAGTCTGCAACAACACTGGAGACTCTTTGCTGGGATCTGACTGATTTCTGACAGTGACTACAGGCTTGAGGCACTTCACAAGTCCCTTTTACCTGGCTATAAAGAGCTCTAGCAATCAGCTCTCCTGCCAAGGCCAGAAGGATACACAGAGACAGGTTGACATACTTGGGTCTCCTAAACATGTCCTTTAGCCTTCCAAGCTGCCCAGCGAGTCTTGTCCCCTCTGACACCACTCTAGCTTGGCCAGGTCACAGGTGCTTCATCTTGGGACATGCCAGACTGCATGAGGAGACACCCCAGGGCATCTAGACCTCTCATTAAGACACCAGCGGTGTAAAGGAACTTCTAAGATGCCCTCTGCATAGGAGTTTGCCTCTCCTTCCTCAGAAGACTGCTTTAGTTAAAGCTTTCCTGGGATGTCTGCCTATCCCTTCCCTCCCCCACCAGGGCAGGGCCTGACCCTTCCTTCAAAAGGCATCCTTGGTGATGAGATTTCCAGCTGAAAGTGGGATTCAGTCCCTTTGTTTAGGAAGAGAAATGAAAAATGCTTCATTGCACCTCATGAATTCTTTCAACATAAACATCTTCAGTTACATGTTGCAGTAGCTGGATGTATGTGTCTGTCACCAAGGTAGGGGAGAAAAGAATTTCCTCCAATATGAAAACGTGGTGCTCCGTTCAGTCCTGTTCTCATTGTTAAATAAATGTGCTAATGTTAAAAGTATGGTAACATTTATTTGTGCCTCCAAAAGGGGCTATTTTCACCCTTGTCTCAGTTTACACTTTAAGTAGTAATCTTCTTTTTACAGGCTCTGTTAATTAAGGGGAGTAATCTTAATTTCAGTTAGTAAAATTGCTTTGTGTGTATGTGGGTGTGTGAAAATAATACAGTATCTTATTTCCAACCTCATGGGGTTTCAGCAATTATGCCTTTAAGAGAAAATCTCAAAAGCCAACAGCCTTATAATGTGTAACTCCTGGGAACCAGAGAAAGGGGAAATTAAACATCCATCTTTGAGTTTAATGGTATAAAAAAACCCTGTGTAGATAACTGCCATTACATCCATAAATCCCTCCTGCTGAAATATAGATCCCAAAAAAGCTCACCTAGCCCAGACAAGGTAAAGCCAGATCCCACAGCACCTGCTTGCTTGTATGAGCCTGTATGGGAACTTGTACATGGGGAAGAGTGGGCTGTGCCGGTGCTGTGCCTCGGCAGACATTTCCAGGTGCAAAGCAGCACGTCCCAGGTGAGGAAAGCCTCACCCACTTCTAAGTATGCCTTTCTTCTTCTTGGTTATTCCCTAATCATCCCACCCTTCTTCAACTGCTGGTCCTTTTTTTTCTTGATCGAGGATATGCAAATGCTGCTCTGAGTCACAGCTGCTGCAATAGCAGTTTCATCTCTTTGGTCACAGCGGTACTGCGTGAGTGCGTGCATTTCTGCTTTACATGATTGTCTGCACGTCCCTTGGCAGGCAGCAAGTATGTCTCCCAAACCATGGCTCATATGTCTAATCACTTCCACTCCAAACTCTTGAGGCTGAGTTAGGGACAATATAATAACCAGTTTCTTGCAGGCAACTGGGCAATGTTCCAGCCAAAAAGTTCAGTGAATCTGCTGGCTGACATCTAACACATCTGAAGTTCAGGTCAACAAAAAATCTTCTGCAGTTTCCTAGCAGAGGTAAGATTCAAAGAGACCCTATCTTCTCAGGCTCACCTGTACTTGGTTTTTCAGGAGATCCTGCCCCAAAATTTGGATGGAGTAGTACTGGCAGCATAGATTAGGTGGTAGAGAGGGGGACCTGCCCACTTTTGTTGATAGATTTGTATTTGTAAACCAGACCACCATCATTTGAAATTCATAATTTGTTGGCAACAAATAACATTGCATTCAGGTTGGCAGAGATTTCAAATTCTTCTAGTCCTCAATTGCTGTTTATAGATGTTCGCACAAAGCCCAATATAATGTGATCTGGTCCCATTTAAGACCAGTTGTAGTGCACATGGTAAATAGTATGAGGAAATGACAGCAAATACCTTTTCAGGAGAGTCGCTAAAGTGAAACATACAATGTAGACAACATGGACATTAGGACACAAACTGGTCCTGCAGCCTGTCCTTATTGAGTTGGAAGATCAACAGCCAGGGAAGAGAACCAAAAGAGAGCCTTTTCCTTCCTTCCTTCCTTCCTTGCACTTTCACATCCTAAGTCCCTCTGGTATTTTAAATTTCCCAGTCACTGCCAGACAGCAGTACATTTGAAGCAGGGTGGGTGGGTCAGGTATGACACAGTATGTGCCATAACATGATTTGTGACTTTTAGAGCCACCCACTGCTGAATGTTTCTAAGGAGAGGGTGAGGCAGGACAGACTCTTCAGGCAGTTCAGCAATTTTTCAGTACACATGATGAAGCTTCCTCATATTATCCACTATATGAAGTATTACTCTGTTGCACATTACAGTGCACCTCTCAACTAGCCTTGAAAAAGTAACTCATCAGTCCATGTCATGAGAGTCCTTAGAGCAATGACATTTCATATGAATAACAGTTTTGGTGATTTTATGATCTTTCTATCCAATAGCAGCTTAGTGTTATAAGTGTTTCTCTTCAGTTTTCTGCTTGCTTATCTATTTTTTTTTTTTTTTTCATTCTGTCATTTAAAAGTTTTTTCTCACTTAGGAACAGATCTTGTGACTTTTGCCTGAATAAAGAGAAACAGTAATACCATAATTTGGTTCTGTTGGTAGGGGATGGACAAGGAAAGATTGGGAGAGGATGATATTTTTCGGTTTATTTAGGCCACATACTTCAATGGTTTGCAATTCCCATTTACAGGCAGAACTGGTCAGTTTGCTGGCATATGTGAGTCATTAGAAGCAGACTCTATACACCGCTGTTAACCTGCTTTACCCTGACAGAGGCAAGAAGAGACAGGAAATGGGAAGTCCTGTTGGAATAAAAGTGAGAAACAAGTAAAAGTGTGATAAAACTCAGTGGGAGCTGTCTATAATTCACCAAGCAGGCCAACACACAACATAAGGACTTGGGCTGGAGCAACAGTATGAAGAAGAGTTACTTGTTCAAAATCCTCCTAAATGGGGTCAAATAGACCCATGTGTAACTGGTGGGCTTGTTGTTGATACCCAGACAGGGTATCAGGTCTTTGGGAGACCTTATTGCTCTCTACAACTACCTGAAAGCAGATTGTAGCAAGGTGGGTGTTGGTCTCTTCTCCCATGTAACAAGTGATAGGACAAGAGGGAATGGCCTCAAGTTGTGCCAAGGGAGATTCAAATTGGATATTAGGAAAAATTTCTTCACAGAAAGGGTTGTAAACCACTGCAACAGTCTGCCCAGGGAAGCAGTTGACTCCCCATCCCTGGAGGTATTTAAAAGATGTGTAGATGTGGCACTTAGTGACATGGTTTAGTGGTGAACTTGGCAGTGTTGGGTTTATAGCTGGACTCTATGATCTTAAAAGTATTTTTCAACCTAAGCAGTTCTATGATTCTATGACTGCAGGTGCAGGCCAGCAGAATAGGATGGAGAATTAGCAGAGAAATCAGCTAATTCACTAGTCATCTAATAGCAAAAGGGGACAAAATAAGTCCAGAGATTCAGCAAAAATTATTGAAAACTAGTTGTAAAGGCCTGTTTCTGCTTATCTACACTGGACTGGGCATGGCTATATGTGGAATTAATTTTGTTTAAGGAATTGCTGGACATTACAGACAAGGAGGTATATTTTATAAGGGTTTTTTTAAAAGTATTCCTTAAAGACTGAAGCTGGGATGCCTTTTGAGAGGGGTTATAGAGTGCAAGTGCACTTGGTCTGGGTTACAGTTTTTGCTAGGAAGAACCAATACTGGTCCATGGCAGCACATACAGATGTGGGTCTGTGCATGCATCTCACTCAAGCACCCTGCCTCAGGCAGCTCTGGTTTGCTGTGCTGGCACAGATGTCCGTTGTTGAACAGATGTCGCCTTGTAAGCTCCCCTAAGCAGCTCCATTTTCCAATCAGAATTGTAACTGGAATTATGTATAGAAGATAATTGCAGCATTTATAAAAGGGGAGTATAAAAAACTGGCCTTGCAGCTCAGTGAATTGAGGTCACTCAACAAGCTGCTGCCCTCCCCTCCTGCTCTTTTCCCAAAAAAGCTAGATGACTTTTATTAGAGTCAGCCGCTGAGTAGATACCATTGGCATTACAAACCAGGCACGACAGCTAGGAGACTCTTTTGTCACTAACTTATTTTTTGACCAGAGAACAAACCAATGCTTGCTGTATCATCAAACAGGTAACGGTCTTTTGTGCAATTATAGCAAATTATTATAATAGTTATTATAATAATTTTTAGATATTTGTCCCTTAAGCCAACTCCTTCATCATGTTTCTCACTGTCTGCTCTGTGACTGTCTTGTTGAGATCATAAGCATTTTGGGCAGGGACTGTCTGTCTTATGCAGTGCTGGTCACCTTACTCATCTTCTGCTTCTAATAATTATATTGTATCACTGAAATTAGTTAATAATAACAGGAGAAAAAAAATGTAGCATCTGATTCAGTATATAATAACTGCCAGGAATCATAATATTATTTTCCCTGCCCTTGCTTTCAAGACCAATGCAAACATGTAAATACATCAGGACTGGATTGTCTATGCAGTTGTCTAATGAGACATCGGTGATTAGTTTAGGCCTCAGCTTGTTAGATGCAATGGCCCTGCTACTCAGACAGTGTAAATCAATATGAAATAGCTGTTGAAAATCTGACCCATAGATTAGAGAGCTCTAACTGAAGCCAAGAAATAATCTTTAGATATAACACTGCCTGAAAAAAAATTGGATTAAATCTTCATTCTGCAATGCTAACATAATTATAACTTCGGAAAAATGAAAGCATCAACCTTGTTAGATAGACATCTCTGTGGCAAAGGAACAAAACTTTTAAATAAAATTAAATAAATCTGTAATCAAAACTAAAATCTCTTAAGAGGCAATCCAGCTCAAGCAACTTTCTCTGTATTTCCCCTTTTCTTCTGTGTTCTAATCATGATAGGGAGATTGTTGTCAAGTACCAATATCATAGCATGGCAGATAGCTGAGATATTACACTATAGACATGCTTGTGGTTTGGCTAAGGTCCACTGTTTTTGTAAAAGCTTCATCTCTATGACTTTTGGGATACAAACTTGATCATAAAATATCTGTAGACAAAAGTATATAAAATTAAATGTTAAGATCTAAATGGGACAACACACACCCTTGGATGATGGGCCACAGATCTAAAATGTGTCAAGCAGAGACTTTGTTTCAGTCTCAGCTGTTCAAAGATCCTGTGGAAGAAATTACACCCACCTAAAGTTTGCTGCAATAACCGTATCTGTGCCAATGTAGAATGACAGCAATACTTCAAGAAACAGATTTTATTGTTGCACTCTATACAGTGAAAAACATACATGGATATATTTATGTGCATTTATGGACATGAATATATGATATACAGACATGCACACATAGAATAGATATATATAATTGTAAGGAACAAATATGTATACTTTGAAAAATGATGTCTTCTTCATCTCTATAACTTTCCAATTTCTTTTAACTATAATTTCAATGTAAATCTTTTTGACACTTTTGACCTTGATCTCATAAGCAGTCAGACCAATGAGGTTAAACCAGTTGATCTCTGTTGCTCACTTTACACAAGCTGGTAAAGAACAATGCTGGTAAAAGGGTAAATGGTATTCCAAAATACTGGAAAGCCAGTGGGATGGTGGATGAGATGTGAAAGCCCAATGCTCCCAGCAGAAGCAGGCAGGCTGGCAGGTGTGCAAGAGTTTGTCGAGACAGATCTCTGCAGCTTTTTCTGTGTCCATGAAACATTTGTGTTGATGCTATAAAGCTCTGTGTATCCCACTGTGAAACAGATGTAAGGGATGAGCATCCTTAAAACCCTTGTGAATGCCTCTAATATCTACAGGTGGCACGAGGGATCTTTTTCTTTTAAGATCAGATGCAGTTGGGGCTGGAATTTTACCCATGCCTGTTGCTGTTACCACAGGCAGCAAGCCAAAGAAGTCAGAGTCAAAAACATGAAGTAACAGAAATAACAAAAACTGTTGATAAATGAAGGCTGTGTTTGTGACATGCAGCAATTTTGGAAGCACTGAGTATTTCAATTTTATGGCAACTCCATCAGTTTCAGAGCTGGCAAGGTTTCCCCTTGGTGGTTGTCTCCCAGCTTGACAGAGAAGTCAAAGCAAGAATCAGCCCTGCCATGCCCCTGACCCAGAGCTAGTGCTGTGACAGGCTGGCTGCCCTTGGCAAAGCAAAATTACTGTAGGGACAGGAGAAGTCCTCCTGCTTGAAACAGAAGAGAAGCCTTCTCTCCTTATGCACATGGTCAGCCAGACTATCTTTTAGAGATGCTGTCCAACTTTTGTGAGATTATTGAGATGGTTGTCACTGAAACCCCAGTCTGTGCTTCATTGTGTCCTATGGGCTTGTTATTGCCTTTTTCTCTCTCTTTTTTTTTTTTTTTTTTTTTTTTTTTGTCCAGTGACTCTTTTTAGGGAAAATTCACAAATAATCCAAAAAGAAACAGAAGACTGGTTTCCCTGCTCAGGGATAGTAGACCTCCTTACGGGCTTGTGCTTCTCACTTTCTCTCACTCCCAGTTACTCCCTGAACATTGCATGTTAGGCAGTACACCCTCAAGGGAGGGAGAGAGATTGTTTTTCTCCCATTCTTCATTTCCCCATGTCCCAGCTTTAATGTCTCCTCTCATGACTATGCCCTTCCCATCAGAAATGGTAGAGTCCTCTTGTGCTATAGGAGCAGTGATGTTCAACAGTCCCTCTGCATGCACCCTGACACTGGGTTGTTGGGCTAAATGTGGGCTTGTATGTGTCCAGCTTGGTGCTGAGGTCTTGTGGGTGTGGCTGGGGGGGGCTCATACTGTTGGTATCAGAGCAGTGTGCTGTGATGACTTCGGTGCCTGCTGCCCGCAGCTGTACCCTCACTGCTGAGGCCCACAGGTTTGAAGGTAATTTCATGGAAATTCTGGGCTCCTAAGTATCAAGGTATTTAGTGGCTGTTTTGTGGATATCACTTTGGGTTTAACACCCAATTTCTCTCTAAGTTCTTTTTTGAGGAGCTAAGTGCTATTTTGGAATATTGCTGTTAGGCTGTCCTTGCCTCCGTATCCTGAAGTATATAATGGAGGTTACAGTATTTTCCGTCCTCACAAGTTTATTGTGATGATATATATGTTTAAGGTACTCAGCTTAAAATAAGGTCAGATGAATTTTCCACATGTTTGTGATAACTAACCAGAATTCTGATTATTTGGTGGTTTACTAAAGGACACCTCTGATCAAAACCCTACAGCCTGAGCAGCATCTGTAGGAGTTGGCAGATGCATTTTGTATGAAGAATAGGTAAAACAGAAACAGGTACAGTGCTGAGACTGCTAAAACTCTGGACTAAATACAAGTTTCTTTGAAGACATCTTCATTAAAGATCAAATCTGTGACAATGTGAGTGATTGTAATATGCTCTGATGAAAATTTCCTCTCTCTATGGAAGGAATACAGTTGATCTGATTTATTAACCCAGAAATAAAAAATGAACACAGACTCAAGGCCACAGCATGAACTGCCCTTAAATTTGACTAACACTGCAAAATGCAAACACAGAAATAGGCAGAAAAGTATAGGCAGAGCTTGCCTTTTTTTTTTCTTTGCTTAGTGAAGTGGCAGTGGGAAACTACCTGCAAGATGCACCATAGCAATTCAGCTTCAGTGTAGGGCTGGGAGCTTGACCTCTCCAGGTCATGGTGTACAAACTGTGCCCATGTCCTATTTAATTGATGTTCTGTTTGCTACTCTGTTAAGCACCAGATTTGGAAAGTCTCCAGCTGCTGTGGAGGAAGGAACAGTGTCTATTTGCCCCTCTATTGCTGTGCAGAAGAAGGTAGGATTTGACTCTCTGTTGGAATTTTAATCATTAATCTTCAAAATGAGTACAGAACATTTATGATTTGCTTTCTGCCTGTCACATGCTAAGTGACATTAGGACTGAATTGTGAATGGAGTGAGGTAGTGGTGACCTGCTATGCTTGCAGCCCTGGAGTCAGAAACTATCTTGTTTCTCATTTAGCAATGCAAACTCATTGTAAACATGTTGCTGACAAGTTTTTAAATAATATGTTAATGAAATGATTTGGTTTACTCCATGTTAAGCATATTCTCCTTTCCAATTATCAATGTTGCGTAGTTTGTTTTTGTTTTGTTTTGTTTTTCCCCACTGTGCCCAAGAGAGATTAGCTTTATATTCTTTAAGTACAGAAAAGAGATCAACTAATGAACCAAAGTAGTGCTGGTTATCAGCATTTCAGTTTTAGATAACAAATACCGTGCTTGCTGCCAGCACATGTAAAGCAATGTATTGACCTGTGATGATTCACATGCAGGCTGCTCATGGACAGCTTGTGAATAGCATGAAAAGCTGTTTGTTTTATATATTAGTGTGTAGATGTTATCTCTATTTACAGACAAGCTGAAACTCATAAAGACTGAATTGCTTGCCAAGTAAAGACAGAAAAAGGCAATGGCAGTTCTAGTGAAAGACTTTGGATCTGTTGTTTCCAAGTCATCAGCTCTACCAAACAACAGTACCTCCCTTTAATTAATAATTCATTTTTAAGTGTTTGAAAACAGATGAGCAACAAGCACATTGCACTAAAAGATGTCTCGTTGGCATCTTTTTGAGTGTCAAGGATATGACTTAGTATTACTCCATTTTGGCACTGAGAGAGCCTATATATGGTAAAGAGCAGCTGTGCCTGGTCTTCATGAGTGATTAAAGGTAAACAATTATTATTTTTGCTACAGATCTTGTTGGCAACCATGAAAGAGGTGAATTACTTAGTTGTTTTTGCCTCAGTAAATGTAGTGTTTTCAGCATGATAAATATTTTTATTCACATACTTAGCTCTCTGAGGACCTCTTCTTCTGCCTTAGCTCTGTTATGCTAAGCCATCACCTCTCTTTTCAACCTTCTCTTTCACAGGGGAAACTTTCAGACTCTCTTCTCATTCATAAAAAGGAGATGGAGGGGAGGAAAGTCTTTGACTGTTTTCAATCTATATACATTGTCATATCACTGAAAAAAACCTACTGGAATGTGTCATTAAGCATTTCCTTTCTGCTGGTAAAGACTCTACCTCCTGCATCTTGGAATTTGACTTTAGTGTTGTATGTTTGTACCTTCCCAGGCCAGCTCCTATGAGTTACGGCCTCAGCTGTGTGTGTCCAGCTGAGTCTGGCTGTTTCTCTGGGTATTACAGGTGCCTTCAAAAGGGACGCTCTGCAGCCATCCAGTGTGTTAATGCAGAAGCACTTACCCAGCAGGAGTTAGAGGCTGTCTTCACTGGGGTTTTTAGACTCATCCAACCAAGGAGAGGATGATTTAGCATGGATTCAGGCAGCCTGGATGCTGCTAACTTTGCTGAGGCACAGGCTCTGCTGACAGTCCTGTGGACAGTGTGATGGCCAGATGCTCGTAAGGCCTCCATGTGGACTGGAGTGCTTTGTGGTCACAGTCACCACTGAAGTGGCTCTTCAAGAAGGGCACAAATAGTCCACATCTTAAAAGCTCTTGCCTTCACGTCTAGTTTATTTTTGTCTATTCTAAGCACAAATGCTCAACAAACTCCATCTGCACATAAGACATTATTACTTGTCCCTTTGCTTACGTAGCAGTCTTGCTGCTTCAATAAAAATAAGTATTTGGGGCATTTATTTGGTCTAAGTATTATTTGTGTGCCACATCTCCACGCATTCTGAAATCTCTGTCCATGAGTCCACTTCCTCTCTGCCCTTCCAAAGTCCAAATATCAACCCCTCCTCTGCCAGAACATAAAACATGTCCCTGTGTTGCACACTCGTGAAGTGGCAGCTGCCCAGATTCCTGCACCTGCAAAATATCTCCAGGGGTGCTCTGCCAGGTACACAGAAAAATTATATGCATCCTCAAATAATGCCAATGCAAAAAAGGCCAAAGGTTTCCTTCTTTTTCACCATCCTCCTGTCCTTGTGCTTAAAGCTCTTGCTCCAGCCAAGTTCACTGACCCTGACAAAGTCTCTTCTGCATTTCCATCCTTGCTCAGCTCATGCTTACCCTCTTTTTCTTCCTGTCCCACATTTTGCCTCCTAAAACCAGAATCCCACAGCTCTAGGGCCCTTCTGGGAAGCTCCATAATGTGTGATACTGACCAACAATGTTTTCAGGTTGCCACCAACCATGTCCTTCTTCTTTACCTGGGCTTCTTCAGTTAGCTAAGCTTCTTCACCTAGATTTCACCCTTGTCAACTGCAGGCAATATTTCATGCTAAAAAACAGCTGGAGGAAAAGGGGATTAATGTCCTCTTGTTGGAGTAAACTAGGAGTAACTAAATCTGGTGGCTTGCTATCCAAACAGAAAAAAACCAGGCCTGGGCACAAAATACTGCAGAGCATGAAAGTTTAGTATGGTGTGCCACTGTGAAAACACCTCATGTGATAGCATTGCTAAATGAGCTCTGAAAGGAGAACATTTTTCTAGTGGGCTCTTAAAGAATGTGGATGGCAAAACAGCGACACTAATCAGCAATGTTAATTGCAGTCACACATCAGTTTTCATTGGCATTTACCAACTTTCCATATAAAAGACGTTGTTACATTTGAAAGCTGAGGTCAAGTTAGTTAATCATTCATAGAGTGTTTACTTTCTCCCAGAATTGTGTAGCAGGAATTGTACCTTGTGTTTTCAAGCAAAGAGCCTAGAGGGAAATTGTTTAATTGATTTAAAGATCTTTATAGCTGACCTGGCATTCAAAGTGATTCAGATAACTAGCTGGTGTGCTCTCTGGTGAATTAGACTTGACTCTGCATTATACTGATTGATGTGTGAAGTATCTTTGAAGAATTGATCTACTTTTTTCCAAATCGTTGATTTCAGTGAAATGGTGTTACTACGTATTTAAAAACCATCTGCTATGTCTGTTGCTAAAAATCATGGGACTATGAGTCAGTCATCTTGGATGACTTATGGTTCTGTCACTGATTCACCGAAAATGAATGTCTACAGTGCACCCAGCATGAATCGAATGACAGCCTAGATACAAAAAGCAATCTAAGCAAAGGAGCAGAGGGTTCGTCACTGGCTAATTAGGGTAAATGATAAGGCTATAGTTTTATAAGGCTGTTTTATAAGACTATTGTACTGCCAGTTACCATGCATACTTGTTTGGAATGGACTTGCTTCTTTACAATCCTGTGTCCAAGGTTATGTAACCTTACAAAATAGATTTTTCCAACTGAGAAATGTACAGGCATAGTAAAGTGTTTTGAAAGGAGTATTTTAGTCAATTGCATTAGAGTGAGTGTTTTTTCCTTCGAGTTATGGAATATGACTTTAATAGATAAATTGGGAAAACTAGGCTTTTAGTCACAATATGTCTATTTATAGGACAAACGTAGAACAGATTAAAAAACAAATGGACAACTATAATTTGTGTTTAGCTATATGACCTGGTACAAGACTCTGTAGAGAAGACAATTGGTTATTCAGCTTTGTTAGTAAATTATGCTTTTCCATAAGCAACCCAAACTAGCTAATAAAAACTTCTGCAGACAAAGGTAACTTTGCCCCACATTTATCAGCCAGTCTTAACAGTCATTGAAGCCTATAGAACTCCTAGCCCTGAAGCCAGGGACACTTTCAGGAGCTCAGCACCAAACGCAGCTGCTGCCCCTGTGGAGGGGAGAGCTTTATCTCAGCCCATCATTGCGGCCAGGCAATGACGCTTTGCTTCTGGCTCCTGCCTGCCACCCATATGCCTGGTGGTGCCTCCCAGAACACCACAGCCCAGTGCGTGAAGCCACTCAGGGCAGGCAGGGGAACCATGGGTGGCAGCAGTAGTAGCAGCATGGAGGAAGCTCTACAAGGTGGTGGGCAGTGAACTGGTGCTAGAGAGATCTTGCATCTGCTGCTGCAGCTCCTCCATGTCTGGGGCACTTGCTGCTGGCTCTCTGCAGCGAAGTCACCACTATTTTACTTTTCTAGATGAACTGGAACACATCTCTGCCTCATATGTCTAGCAAAATTAAATCCGTAGGCTCTTAACCTTACTTTAACCTCCATGTTGTTCCTCCATGGTGTTTCTGACCATGGCAGGGAGGTTGGAACTAGGTGATCTTTAAGGTCACTTCTAACCCAAACCATTCTGTGATACCTCATCATGCTATACCACCACTCCAAGCATTCACACATGGAGAACAGGACAGAATTTATATGACATTTTGTAAACTGGCTCTTGACAGGACCCAAATAAGGGCAACATTTCTCATCCCTTGAGGAGTTTATGTCACTGTATCTTTGCTTGCTTCCATGGTGCTAACTACCTATGCTCGTGCTGTTGCCTTTTACATACCTCCTGTGGTACACTCCATGGAGTGTGTCCTCCAATGCCACAGAGGAGCAGGGGGCTCTCTGCTAGAGGTTTTCCATGCTGAAAGTCCCCAGTGGAAAGGAGACTTGCCTTTTGTTTTGGATGAGATCCAGGAAGGAGTGGCTTCAAGACAACATGCCAGGCAAATAAACGGGCACAGCTGAAACTTCACATGCTTTCTTAGTATTGTGGTAAGAGCTTTCCTTATATGTTCATGTTTGACCTTCACTGACTGCCACTGCTGCTCTCAGGTGTGTGTTGCAGTTGATTCCACTGTACTGCTGATAGGGGACTGGCTATTTACAGCCTCTGTGCTCGACTGCTATTTCACAAGAATCAGTCACTGAACAAGTTCTCTAGACAGGCTGAGTCAGGAAGCAAAACACTGCTACCACATACATCTGTTTGTGTCTGTGTTTGGTACAGTCTAGAGTCAATGCTGCCTCTCTGATCTTCTTTTCCATACAACTTATTTTTAATGCATTTTTATCCTCCTGTCCTGTCCTGTCCTGTCCTCTCCCTCTCCAACCTCTGTTGTTACATTTCCAGAGAGAAACATTCACTCACATCTTGAATTAAAAAGGTAAGTTTCTAATTCTGGTATATTCACCTTGCTCATTGCCAAAAGTCATTATGAAAATCATGAAGATGCTGGAGGTTCACAGGGTAAACCAAAACACAATGCCGATGTTACAGGAATCTTCTATCAGAGGAAGGGGAAGCACCTACAGTTCTACCAGCTCTGGAAATAGGCAAAGAAAATGGCAAGAGCATTCATCTTTGCTCTCAGATATTCCCTTCATCAATGCTCTGAAAGGCAAATTATATAGGACAGTGCCATGGAATGGTCCTTTTTGTTCACACTAAGCTGGGAAATGGACTCCAAACTGCAATGGGAGAAGAGCTGAGGGCTCTTCATGCCTTGTGGTTCCCCTTCATGAATCATCTTGGCCACAGTGATACAAAAGGTTTTGTTTTGATCAGAAGAGGAGGGGGAAAACTTTGAAAACAGCAAGTTTAGACACTTGTCCTAGTTTTAGTACTTGGTGTAGTACACAATGCAGGGCTTTGTGCAGGCTCCAAGGAGAAGAACATATGTGTGTACTTAAATGGGAACTGAAAAGAAATGCTCTGTTAATTGATCAGAAGCTGGGATATCTAGGGATCAGTTTCCTAAGTAAGTGTAATGATATGAGAGCAGTTACGAGATGATTAAGACAAACACACAAAGTAAAGCTCTCTGAAAAATATGCTTGCCCTGGACATATGATCTGTAGAGTAGATCTCAACTGAAATAGATTTCTTTGTGAAGTGCTTGAATAATGAAAGCATAGGCAAGGCAAGAATATCTTTTAGGTTTTGGTTCTCCTAAAAACACTCCCTAGTAGGCAGAGAAAAGGTTTATAGGGACCTAAACAGAGATGTCCACCTAGTCACCTAGACACCCTTCTGGGATGAACTTGTATCAGTAGTTACCCCTTCCAGCAGCTTGTCACTGCCAATTTACAGGACAAGACACTTGTAGGACTGTTGTTTATTTTCCTTATGGAAAACCAGCTTTGGATTACTTTAATTGTTCATCCTCCTTGTCTAAGCTGATTTGCAGCAGCAGCTGACTAAAGAGTGCTCCAATAAATTGCCTTGCCTGTATGGTGGTTGGAAAATGAGGACAGCAGAGTCCAGCAAGGAGATCTCAAAAAGATATAAAGCCACCAGCCAAAGCCTAGAAACCCTATATTCCCTCATTTCACTCAAGTGCCTTAGAGCACTTAGAGTCTAGTGCACCAAGCTGTGAACCATGAGCCTTGATAATTACCACAGAGAGATTCCTGGGATCTAGATACTGTGTAGGTAGAGGGACATTTCAATTTCAGCTTGGAACAAAGTGGAAAGAAAGAAGGCATACATAGTCATCTGGCTCTCAGGAGAAGGATCTTCATATCCAGAAGATAAGTATTAACTGTACTTCTCTCCTGCTTCAGGTATATAAATCCAGAGTGGAATAGCAGTGCAGCAAACCCATGCACCTCATGTTCCCTGTTGGGTAGGCAGTCCTTGTTCTGAATACTAAGATCATGTTTAAGTGCTTCTTAGTGAATAGGGAATCTTACCTCTGGATTTCATTGTGAAGACTGTGTACATATAGCCTAGGGCTTGGCATTCCTGAGGTCTGGCCAATGTCTGGCCACAGATTCTCTGAGAGTGGTTTGTTTTATTTCAGGGTCACCCCTTAATACATGATGAAATGTGCTTTTCCTGCCTTGTGTTCAACATTTGTGTTTTCAGACACTGGTCTTGCCATGGAGCACCATGGTTTTGATGGGGAAAACACTGGGTTTCAACTAAAAGTAGAACATATCTCAGTGAGTGATTACAGTCAGTTACTTTCCACAATATCTCTGCTGTGCATTGAGTAGTCTTTGTCCCTGTGCAGCTGAAATATTAAACACGCTAATGAGCCACTCCTGGCATTTCCTTACATGTAGGCACCTTTGCCCACCACAACCAGTGTGGCTGAATGAAGGAACCAGCTCCTTATCGTCTTTGTAGCAGCAGGGTGTGTGCGTACCAAAAAGAGATTAAAAAACTAATCTGGCAGAAACCATCTTTCACAATTTCATAACTCTTCTGAGCAATTTGGCTTGCTTGCAACTGTCACCACATCACTCATGCTGATTGATCGCTATGGGAGCTGAACGAGAACATCTCCTTCCATGTGCTGCCCACCTCAGGAATGGACTTGGCTCCCTTGCATTGCGTGGAACCGTGACAGTCCTGGTGGAAGGAAAGCACTAAGACCACCAATCCACATGATTGACAGTGGCATTCCCCACCTTCTCTTTACATCAACAAATGCTGATGACCCTGGGCCACAGTATCGTTGCAATACCTACCTACTCTGTGGCTACACCACCAACTAAGGCACCTGTGGGAAAGGGCATTTTAAAACCCTCTGTCAGCTGCTCTTCCTTCCCAGGTTAACATGTTACAAATTAAACCGTCTTGAAGAAAAGCTGAGAAAAACATGTTCTGCAAATACACAAAAAAGCCTGTTCTGCCTTCTCCCCTGTGCCATTGGAAATCTGACTCTGATTTCTATTAATTTTCTCACAATATTTTGGAAATCAGAAGGTCAGTCCTCCGAGGTTTTGTGGTCACCTAGTTTGAGTAACCTGAGGAGCTAATGCCAGATCTTTGGATCTTTTTAACCTAGCACATAAGGAAGACGTTTATGAGGTTAACTCCCAGATTTGTACTTAGATGTTTTCCATAAGTTTGAATTTAAGTTTGAATAGAAATTTTAGGCTGTTCTTTCAAGGCTGTGCACCTCAAAGGTGTGTACACACAAAGGCCACATTACCTGTATACCCTTGGTTGACTATTAGATAGCCTTCTTCCTTGCATCCCTCTGTGGCAGTCTCCTGTGGCTGATAGCAGGTGACAGGCTGGTTGCTAGGATTTGTCTTTCTGTCCTTAAAATATTGCAGTTTCACTGAAAAGTAGCCCAGGCATGAGGTAACCAGCCATGGCACCCTGTGGGCCTGTATTTATATCACTGAATGCTTATCCACTCTAGGAAGTAATCCTTGGCTCCTATCACAAGGTCCATCAGGGTGGTGATTTTATCATATGAAGCTGAGGGCGCATCCCTAAGGGAAAGCACCAGAGCCTGGGTGTTCAAAGACAGCAGAGATGATGATAAAGGCAATGAAAGGCATCAGGTCTGTCTTACCCTCACTGCCAGTGGGGAAAAATACCTGGGGGAGGTGTCATCCACACCATGCTAGGCTTCTGTCTTGGGCAGAACTGGTTGGATTGGTCCATAACAGATCCTGGGAGAGAAGTTGTTTTGCAGTGTGGGCAGTCAGAGGTTTGTTGCCTCAGTTCCTTCCCTGGATGTTTTTATTTAACAGGACAGACAACCCCAGAGCACAGGTGAGAGATCAAACTGTCAGGAGGCAACTTTATAGTCCCCTCTCCCAGGGACAGAGAAGACACAGTCCCTGGGCTTTGAAAGAGGCTTTCCTGCTTAAAGTAATCACCCCTCATGATTTTTAGATGGAGGAACCAAGCACCAAGCATGGGACTTTTAGGCTGAAAAAAAGCCCTCCTTGTATGTTGAAGATGCCCTTCACCAAAAGCTTTTCTTTTCCTCCCTCTTCTGCAGCTGGTTGACAGAAGACCTGAGAGATTAGCTGTGTTACTGTGAGCTATTTATACTGAAATATTTTGTGTTGAAAGATGTAAGCCCTTTGTTTCCTCTGTATGTACACAGTGATCCCTGAGGGCAAGCAAATCCTGCTTTGTTTTGGATCAGATGCATTGTGAATTACTGTTGTAAAATGGCCCTGAGAGCACTTATATGAGTCAGTCTCACCTTTATGCTTCCACATGTCACCAGGCACACTTGGATGTGGAGTGCAGCTTTCCAAATCCAGATTACACTTGTTAAAACAAGCCTAATCCCCATTTGGGATGATGCTTCCAAAACATTTCTCCAAAACAGTATTTCTTGATATTTTTTACAGGCAGAGAGAGTGTTTAGCTCCCTGGATGAGAAAAAAAAAAAAAAAAAGAAAAAAGAAAACCCTCTAGTAAAATGACTGGCCAATTTGGCCAGCTGATGTGTTGGATTAGGTAATCCACATATATAATATAACCCTCACATCCGAAAATAAAATGCATGAGGACATGTGTTATTCTCTGCTCCTGTGAATGTAAAAGGGCTGTGCTGTCATACATCCCAGGTGGGAGGATCTGAAAAGGAAACACAGAGGTGAGAACGGTATACAAACCCAAGAAGGCAAATATATGGATAGATTTCATCTTAGACATCCCTCCCCTTCTTCCCTGCCCACAGCAGAATAGCTTGTATGCTGGAGCATATGGTCAGGCTTGCATGGGAAGAGCTGGCTTAGAGATGCAACCTCACAGAGAGATCCTGGTGCAAGTGGCCAGGTGGGGATATTTCTGGATGTCTCTTCATTGTGGAGAGCACCCACAATGTTGGGGATCTGAACAACTAGCCAGCTTGATGGGACTAGAGATCCTCGGACCAAAACTTACTCAGGTTCTTCAGCCCCTTAAGCAAGGACTCTGCCATAAGGAAGAATCCAGAAGTATGAAGTCTGAATACTGGGCTTGGAAGATAAGTAATTTGGAAATACAACATGGCCTTTCTTGTCTCCAAGCCAGTACACTTCTCATCCTCCCTTCAATCTGTAGTGAATCTGACAGGACCAGAGGCGATAGGTACAAACTGTAAGACAGGAGAATTCAACTGAACATCAGGAAACACTTTTTGATTGTGAGTGTGGCTGAGCGCTGGCACAGGTTGCCCAGGGAGGTGGTGGAGTCTCCCTCAGAGTTATCAAAAAACACTCCAGACCTGGTTCTGGGTAACTGCCTTGTGGTGATCCTGCTTGAGAGGGGGAGTTGGATCAGATGACCTCCAGATATCCCTTTCAGCCTCCATCATTATCTGTGACTCTGTGATTCTGTTAAACCACTGGAAAGGTCCCTTCCCCTGAAGCCTCCTGCACACTGTGTGGTAGCAGGGAAGCTCAACATTAGCAGCAGCCCTCTGTTACAGTCTCTAACAGGAGACAGTTTTATGTGATCCAGTATGAGTCACTAAAGTTGCAGGTCAATGGCCAAATTCTTCTTTTTGTTACACCCATTTAGTCCTGTGGCCTACAGCAAGTGGGAGGGTAATGGAACTGGTCCAGATACATTTTAATAAGCAAAAATGCATTTTGTCCCAAGCTGCTTCAAAAGTGCTCAATAAACAAAGCACACTTTAATATGATGCCCTGAAAAGGTCACCCAAATCTTATCCCTTTGGGAAGAGAATTAATTTAAACAAGACTTGATTTAGGATTAATACCATCCTAAAGGGGATTTTGCTTTCTCATGGACAGTATAGGTTGTCATCACTTGCTGAATCCTTCCTCGGTTGCACGGTTTAGTGATACAAACACAAAATGCTGTTATACACTGGGCACTATTTACACTGCTAATTCCTCTGAAATGAGGTATTATGCTAAGTGCTTCCACACTTCACTGGCACTCTATTTTTAAGAATTTAAATGTGGAGACCTTTCTCTTGACCTTAGCTTTGGTTAGAGGTTTTTATTTTCTGTTACTTGCATGTTATCAGTACCACACTTAAAAGGCATGCTGCAACCTTAAAAGCTTCTTCTGATCACCTCAAAACACTCTGAACATTTTTCTACTTTTTTATTATATCCTTTGGAGATTCTATGACAATTATTTTCCATATTGAGACAGCAATGCGTGCCAAATGCCCCCAGTCCTCCCAAAATAAAACTCCCAAACAAGCAAAAAGCCTGTCTATAAATGAAGTTTCATTACATGGTCTTTAGAAAACTTTTCTAAGGCCAACGAAAGTGAAGAAGGTCAGCAGATAAATTTTGGGCTGCAGTGTACTTTTACTCTGCTCTGTAAAGCAACAGTGCTGTAAGAAGAAATGTCACTGTTGTTACAAAAGTTGCTACATATTAACAAAAGTTAATTCCAAACAATAGGTTTGTTATAATTGATTCTTTTTACAGATCTGTTTTGAATCAAACATATTTGTGGAAAGTAAAACAAGAGATATTTGCGATTGCAATTTTTATGTTACTAAGTGGGCTTATTAGATTTCTAATTTCTATTATCAAAGGGAAATCCTCCACTTTTAAAGATAATAAAATATCCAGCTGTATTTATACAAAACCTAGACAACAACTCCACATTTTTCCTTTTTTTTTTTTTCCTCTGGTTTCTTCCAGTCTCATATGCTGCATAGTCTCTTCAGTCTACCAGCCCTGATTGCTGGGATTGTGCCCGGCATTAAACATTTAACAGAGACCTTTTGTTGCCTGCTGCATGGTTATGACAAATGGCAGATTGTTAAAGCAGGAGCTGTGTTATCAAAAGTCAATCAACAATGTGCCAAAAACTCTGGCTCCTTGTGCAGAATTAAAATGTGGAATAAGCATTGCCTACATTGGAGAAAGAGACAACTCATAAACCTCAGCCAAATGAAAGCCTTAAGAATAAAAAGGAACACAGAGATGTGCAACTGGAACCAGCATGCGTGTGATCAAATGTGTTCTTGTTTACTTGCTTTTACTAGAAAAATCCTTAAGAGAGGGACTGTTTAAAAGTTGGCTGCAGTGAGGTGAGCCCTGAGGACTTACGGAGGGTGAGTGTTCTACGTGTCTTTAAGTAGGTGGAAGCAAACAGGAGGAACAAATCCAAAGAATTCAGCTGAATATGGAAAGCTACTGGAACAAATTATGAAATGGCCTGTGAACACTTGGAAGACAATAGGGTGCTTAGAAATGGCCAGCATGGTTTTGTCAAGAGTAAAGTATGTTAGGGGAATTTAGTTTCTTCTCTGACATTGTAAGTCATTGTATAGGGTTCACGTGGCAAAGTTTTGGTAGCAAGGGGGCTGCAGGGGTGGCTTCTGTGTGAAGATGCCAGAAACTATCCCCCATGTCAGATAGAGTACTGCCAGATGTCTCCAAGATGGACCTGTCACTAGTCAAAGCTAAGCCCATCAGCAATGGTGGTAATGCCTTTGTGATAACATGTTTAAGAAGAGGGAAAATCTACTGCTGTGCAGCAGCTGGAAGACAGGAGTAAGAATATATGAGAGGAACAACTCTACAGACACCAAGGTCAGTGAAAAAGGAGGGGGATGAGGTGCTCCAGATGCTGGAGCCGAGATTGCCTGCAGCCTGTGGTGAAGACCATGGTGACACAGGTTGACCTCCTACAGTCCATGAAGGTCCACGGTGGAGCAGATGAAGCCTATGAAGGACCCTGTGCTAGAACAGGTGGAATTGCACTGAAAAAAGCTGCAGCCTGTGAAGATCCTACACTGGAGCAGGCTCCTGGAGTGACCTGTGGCCCATGGGGAGGAGCTCATGCAGGAGCAGGTTTTCTGACAGGAGCTGTGGTCTGCAGGGGTTACATGCTAGAGCAATCCATTCCTGAAGGACTATAGCCTATGCTGGAGCAGTTCACGAAGGACTGTGTCCTGTGGCTGGGAACCCCAAGCTGGAACAGGTGAAGAGTACAAGGAGGAAGGAGCAGCAGAGACAATTGATGATAAACTGACCTCAACCCTTATTCAGCTGCACTGCTCGAGGGGGAGGAAACAGAGGATTCAAGAGTCTGGGAAGCAAGGAGGATGAGGGAAAGGTGCTTTTAGTTTTGCTTTTATTTTTCATTGTCCTACTCTGTTACTAACTGGTAATAAATTAAATTAATCTTCCCCAAATTGAGTCTTTTTTCCCTTGATGGTAATTGGTGAATGATCTCCCTGTTCTTATCTCAACCAACAAGCTTTTAATCTTATTTTCTTCCCCTGTCCTGTTAAAAAAGGGACATGGAGGAGCAGCTTGATGGGTACCTGGCAGCCAGCCAAAGTCAATCTACCACACTTACAGCTTATTGCAGGGAAACAAAATTTACTACATTTACTGACATAATTTACTGCATTTGTAATAAAGCTTTGGGTAAGACTTTGTTATAACGTTCTCATAAGGAAAGCACAGATATAGGGTCTACATAAAACTATTATAAAGTAACCACAAAATTCAGTGGTATGACTGACAGTAGAGCACAATAATTGCTACCCAGCAAGGGTGGCACATCAAATAGCCCTTTTCAGTTTGTGGTTTATATCACTGTAAAATAGAATTTCAATTTCCTGAGCAACTGGAACTAGCCTGTGCAAGCAGGTTCAACACAAAACAATCTTATTAAACATAAGGAATGTCCTAAAGTAATTAATTTATTAAAAGCATAAAAATAAAGAATTATAGTCTAAATAGGAAAGGAAGAGAAACTCACAAGGCAGCAAAAGCCCAGAATAGGATCTACAAGCTGAGTATGAAAAAGTGTGATACTTGGGCAACTAAGCAAATGTCACCCCGTGACATATTAGCAAAACTACTGTAAGTCAAACACAGGAGGTAAACTGTGTTATTCATTTAGTCCTCTTTGAGTAACAAATCTACAGAGAGACCCTTCAGCACCTCTGAATTCCAGATTTCAGTGCCAGCTTTGGATGGTGCACATTAAAAAAGATGCAAGAAAAACAGAGACACTTGAATGAAGAACTATGAACCTGGAAAGCAATTTAGGAAACAAGATTTATGAGGAAATGTTTTAAAAATAAAGTTTGTTTTGCTTGTAAAATACTAGAAGGGGAAGGCAACTAGTAGACATGCAACAGAAATGCACAGCGAAGGAAAGCTGCAAAACTGCTAGCCTTCCTGTTCATGGAAATGTTATCAAGAGTGTAACGTATTAGAAGGAAAATTTGTTCTCCAAGTGAGAATGATAAGAAGAAACTCAGAGGAAGAAAAAGCAGAAGATAATTTCTTAAAGTAATATATTTCAGAAGATGTTGCCTAGAGAACCCCAAACTCTATTGCTGGAATATTTTAAAACAGGTTAAAAAAAACTTTATAAGGGATGGCTACACTCGCTTGATCCTTATTCCAAAGAGGCAGACAGATTCCTATTTGGAGTCCCCTTCAATGCTTATTTTCTATAATTTGATATGAAAATACAGGTTCTATTCTTTCCAATAGAAGCTGCTTGGCAGCCTTCTCACTTTAAGGGGAAAAAAAGTAGCATTTGGAAAATGCTGTGAATTTCTTTCCAACTCTGGTTTCCTGTCAATAAAGTAAAGCCTTGATTCTTACTCAAAGCCTTGAGGCTAGTAGCCTGTTGGTTTTTTTTTTTTTTTTTTTTCAAATGTTTACAGAAAGGCCTTCCGGTAGCATTTTCATTGAGCATTTTTTTTTTTAATCCCTTTTTATGTAGCAGTTCATTGCTTTATGTATCTCTTTTTTGAAGTTTTGTGCTGTATAACAGGTGACAAACATAAGAAACTGCCTGAAATTTTCTAATCCTCCTTCTGTAGGAAGCTGGCTCAAAACCTTTCTTCTAGTGTCTTGCAGGGTCACATCCCCTGTTTTCCAGGATGTCTGCGCCTCCCTCCTCCATGCGCTCCTGTGATGTTTATGCTATTTTTCTTCTTCAAATATTTACACCATCAGTAGATTGAGCACAAAGAAATAAACAGAAGGACATGTTCAGCTTCCAGAGTGACCTTGATTGTGTCTACTTGGTACAACGATATATGCCCATCTTGACCCCAAAGCCAGTGTCATCTAGGCTACCTGCTTCCTCAGTAGAGTTTTCTAGACTTCAAACCATCTTAAATGCTGCTAAACTTTCTCAAAATCAGCAGCTATACCTTGTGTTTATCCTTTAAGTGAGAAACTGTCCGAAGAACATGAAGTTGAATCTTACATCAGCTACCAGATCCTCCCCACTGTTTTGTTGGGTTGGTTTTTTGGGGGGGTTTGGTTTTTGGTTTTTTTTTTTTTATATAATTCCTGATACTACAACCCTCCCTTTTATGATCTGGAAAACAGGGATCTATCCCCATCCAAAACAGGAAAGAATTGAGCAAAGTACCTGATATAATGATCAGATTTTCCTTTTAACTGTAAGCACCTCAAATCTTTGTTCAAAGATTCAGGCTAGGATAGATATGTCATTCCAGTTCCACTTTTATAAGCAAATCTCCTATATTAAGGAACTGATCAAAGTTTAAGTATTTAAACAGAAACATGCATCTTTGACAACAAGGAATCACTGTTGTTATTTAACTCCAGGAAGGAGTCTAGGTGTCACAGCATGAGCGAATGTTTATCAGAAAAAAGAGGTATTTTAAAATAGTGGCTTATACTAATCTTAAATATTTACCAGATCTGCAGATTCAGTATCACACCTCCATGCCCTGGCTTAGCATTTCTGCACTACCAGGGAACATACTAACTGAGGCCCCTTAAGATTATTCCAGGGAGGTTTGATACTTTGCCAGGAAAACTCTTGAGTACATAGCTGCTGAATGTTGGCAATGGGCATGCACACGATGTGGCTCTAAAAATGTCTAGTTCAGTACACTGCAGCTGCTGGGAAAGAACACTTCCCCTTTTGGTGAAGAAAGTTCTGTTCTGACAAACTTCTAGGAAGAGGCACTGGCAGCTGCTGAATGCAGGACACTTTTGATAGCAGCAGTTATCATGAGCCATGTTGTTTGGAGTTTTTTCCCCCTTGGGCTTTTAGTGTGCTGCTGGCTCCATGTGATCATAGAATCATAGGATTGTTTTGGTTGGAAGAGGTCTTTAAGACCATCAAGTCCAACTGTTAACTCAGTACTGCCAGGTCACCACCAAACCATGTCACTAAGTGCCACATCTACATGTCTTTTAAATCCCTCCAGGGATGGTGACTCAACCACTTCCCTGGGCAGCTTGTTCCAGTGCTTGACAACCCTTTCTGTGAAGAAATTTTTTTGACCTTGTTGAACCTCATCCCACTGTCCTTGGCCCATCAATCCAGACTGTCCAAATCCTACTGTACAGCCTCCCTAACTTCAAGAAGATCAACACACCTGCCCAACTTGGTGTTGTCTGCAAACTTTCTAAGTGTGCCCTTGATCCCGTCCTCCAGGTCATTGATAAAGATATTAAACAGAACTGGCCCAAATACTGAGCCCCAAGGAACACCACTTGTGACCAGACACCAGCTGGATTTAACTCCATTCACTGTCACTCTCTGGGTCCAGCAATCCAGCCAATTTTTTTATCCAGCGAAGAGTTCACCCCTCCAAGCCATAAGTGGCCAGTTTCTCCAGGAGAATCCTGTGGGAAATGGTGTCAAAAACTTTAGTAAGATCCAGGAAAACAACATCCCCAGCCTTTCCCTCATCCACTGAGTCACCGTGTCATAGAAGAAAATCGGGTTAGTCAAGCAGGACTTGCCTTTCATAAACCCATGCTGGCTGAGCCTGCTCATCCTTGCAGGGTGTACCAAGTTACTCTGTGACTTTAACAGTGACTGATACCCAAAAGCCACACACTCCTTTGAAGCCACTCAGATATTGGTGAGGATCCATTTTCTGCAGCGCCTTCCTTAGACCAGCAATTCTGATAAGCTGGTCTTGCAAATTTGCATGAAGGAGTCTCCAAGCCAAGGCTGTGGATTCTCTCATCTAGAAAAATTCCTGAAGGACTTAAATTCCCTGTGAGACAGCCAAGATTACAAATTTTGGTTTTTGGGGGTAGAATCCACTAGATTTCTCCATTACCTGATCAGTTAACACAGAAGCTTGTCACTACACAAGCTCTTGCATAAGTGGTAGATCAGTACTGGGTGATCTTCCTGCAGGTAGCCCAGGAGTCCTTTGGCCTCCTAGAAAATCATCACATTCCTAAAAGGAAGGACTGAGGTCTGGCTTTCATGTCTGCATATGGATCTTTCAGCTTGACCAGGACTGGGATTAAACTAATATCACTGACTGTATGAAAGATCAATAAATAACAGGTCTCAGGCAGCTCAACTCTGCTTTCAGAGTTTGTCTTCAGTTTCTGATAGTCAGAAAGGACATGGAACAAGTCCTTTCACCATTGAAAATAAACTGCTGTAAAGCAGCTCTGCAGATGCCTGGGGGGGCAATATCTGTCCCTTCTCACAGCCTGCATCAAATGACTGAGATAGAACATGAGATTAAATTGGCCCCTGTGGGCTTTTGTGTCTTGGAACTAATGACAGTGATAACCCAATAGGAAGAATCAGATATGCCAATGGTTTTGTAGACAAAGAATCTACTTAAAGATTTTTGATTCGTCCATGCATATAGTCTGTGGTACCAGGCAGCCTTGAAAAAAGGGAAAAATCTAACCACCAGAAAACAGCACCCTGTCATGAAGGTTTCACTGGATTGCTTCATGTTTGGTGATGAAGACATCTGAGCCACAAAATCAGAGATTTGATGAGATTTTATGCTTTTTATAATGTGATAACTAGTTATGGTCAAGGATTCCTTTCTAAGAAATTTTTTCAGGACTTAAGTTTCTAACAAGATGGCTTTGAAGTTTTGTCCAAATATAGCTCAAGATATCATGCTTTAAAATTGACTATAAAAACTGCAACAGATTTTTGCTCTCTTTTAAATTCTAATATTTTTTTTTAAAGCTGCTTATGAGATGGAAATAACCTATGATGTATGGGACAAACAAAGCAATAAATGCATTCCAGCAGGGAAAGCATGCTAAACAGGAAATC
Organism: Megaceryle maxima; assembly: GCA_024605025.1. NCBI lineage: Eukaryota > Metazoa > Chordata > Aves > Coraciiformes > Cerylidae > Megaceryle > Megaceryle maxima. Next base: position 84,572 of record JANHGN010008179.1, read on the forward strand.
TTACATTTAGTAACAAATGTTCTTCATGTCATTCCTTATCAGTTTTCTCAGGGTCTTTCTGAGCTGAGGGGACACAAAGTGTACAAGCAGTCTTTTCAGATATGGGACCTCAGAACTTAAAATGTTTTGTTTCAGTACATTCATACTATTCTCCCAGGTTGAAGTCAAGATTAATCATCCTGCTCAAATTTCTGATCTCATGGATCAGATGTGTTCATCACCAAAGGAGAGGCAGTCCAGTGAAAGCTTCATGACACAGGGTGCTGTTTTGTGGTGGTTAGATTCTACCTTTCTGCAAGGCTGCCCAGTACCACAGTCCATGCATAGGTGGATTACTGCATTCAGGTCTTTCTACAAAGTGTACCTACATGCACTCAAAATCTACTCCTGCCGCAATACTAATATTTGTGCTAGCTCCAATACCTTGAAATATTCAAGACTTAAACTCTGGCCTTGGTCTTCTATCTAGAAGATGATAGGGAATGTCCTCACCATTTCAATAACGAAAATTTTTGCAACAATTTGTCACTCAAAGTTTATGTTCAATAAACCATAGAAAAGCAGGGTTCCTAATCTTACCTCTACCCAGCAATGTAATAGCAATGTTAATGAATAATAATCAGCTATGTTTGTAAAGCTATCCTAGACACCTATTAGACACCTGCAGCCTCACATCCACATATGATGTACCTCAGGGCTGGGTGATGAAAAAAAGCTAAATTATATCCTCGGTTATTCTTGCAGACACTTACCACATGTCAGTGAGGTAGCAGGGCTAAACACAACCTTGTTGACCAGACTTTCTAAAAAGCTTCTTTCTGGATTTGATACAATTGGTGATCAGCCCACTGGGCTGAGGATACAGGGAGCAGAAGCAGCATGTGTGCACACTCATTTCACTACAAACTGTGAGAGCTCATGCCCACAGAGCTGTGATCACTGCTGGGCACTACCAGCTAGCTGTGTAGTAAAGAGAAATTAAGTCTGAGAACTGTATCTTCTACTAAGGCTATCTTACAATAGAAACTAGAAAGACTTATGGATCCTAGCTAATAAACACTGTTAGGCATTTAAGATGCATTTTTTCCAGCTACTGTTAACACTGGTTTTGATTGTTCCTTCTTACTCTGTTTGGCCTTTACTTTCTGTGAAAGTCACAAGCTTTAGGAATTTTTCCTATTTCTGTTCACTGGATACCCTCCAAGATAGCCCTGAGAGTCTTCAATGGTTGTGATGTCCTTGTCCTCAGCATATTCACCCAAATTACTTCCTGCTCCAACTGATGCTCCCTAGTCTGGTGCCTCTAAATAAAGTTCTATTCACCCATGAGCTCTTTCCAATGACAACTGGAGATGGAAATAGGTTGTGCAGCCACCCCCTGCCAATAAGCTTAATCAATGTTTTCCAATCTAAAGCCTACCCTTAGATGTAGCTCTGTCAGTGCTGATTGCCTGTTTGTTCAAAACAAAATAAGATGTTTGCAGGTTTTAAGTGAGTTTGACCTGCTCACATTAAACCTCAGGTGTTTGCTCTATTAGATACTTGTTCTGAGCATTAAGGAATTGGTTAGAAATGACCATTTGTTCTTCCAAAATTGCTTTTGATTTTTAATTCTGAAAATTATTCTTTAAAATTTTTTGGTAGGGTCTGGTTTGTCCAGTCTTGCAACAACATTAAATGTCATAGGTACTAGTCTCCTGTAGATAAAATTCTGGAATTTTCCACACACAGAGCTAAACCTCCTCTCTCTGACTACCAAAACTCTATTTGTTCTTGCAAGATACTTCTTTGACCTATTTTAAAAAAACCACTATCTGTTGTTTGGGCACAGGATAACTCCATGTACTGCTAATTGAACTATTACTGTAACTCAGACCTTATGCCTCTTTAATTTCTGCCTTGGGATTTTAAAACTCTAAGCCTGCATCCCATATCTAGGGGACATGCTGCATTATAGTATTTCAGACCAGCAACTGGTTCTTTTGCCTAGTTAGATGAAGCCTCCATAGCTCACCTTTTAAAGCAATATCGTCACCCTTCACTGTGTGCTCTGTTTCATGGTGGTAATCCCAGTGTTGCTGTGATAATCCTATGTTAGTTTTCCCTTGGGCCTTCTACTTCCACAGAGCAGAACTTATTTTTGTTTCCTTAGTCTTTATGTTATTGTTTTAAATTTCTGTCTAATCTCAAACTCCCAAACCACTTGTAACTGTTGCCCATTATATTCTCTGTCACTACTGAAAAGAGTTTGGCTTCATCATTCCTTCAGTTTCCTTTCAAATAGATGTAGGCTGCTATTAGACCACCCCTGAGTCTCCTCTTGCCGAAACTAAACAAGCCAAGCTCCCTTACCTTCTCCTTGAAGGTCATGTGCCCTACCCCCGTAGCTATCTTTGCAGCTTTTGCTGAGCTTTTTAAGGTTCTCGACATCCTGGTAGGTCCAAAACTGGTCTCACCAGGGATGAGTAAAGGAGGTAAAAATTTCCCTGGATCTGCTAGGCACGCTTCTTCTGATGTAACTCAATGTGCAATTTGCACTACCTGTAAAGAGAGCAGTCTATTGCCTCTTACTCACTTTGGCATCGATCACAAGCCCCAGATTCCCTTTCATCAAGTGCCAGGCATTCAGTTCCCAACTGGTGCTGATGTGTGGGGTCATTTCACCCCAGACACACACCTCTACTTCTCCCTGCTGAATTTCAGCAATTTCTTTCTGGCACAATTCTCATGGGTTTGTTTTCAAAGTCATTCTGGGTTAAAGATTTGTCATTTGGTATAGCAATCACTTTCCCTCACAGATCATCATCTTGAATTTGCTGCAGGTTGCATGCCCCTCATCTCATCCAAATCATTGATGAAGGCATTGAACAATACCAGACCACCTTGGCAATCTACTTGTTACTGGCCTTCATCTGGTTATTAAGCCACTGATTATTATACACTTTAACCTTGGCAGTGCAGCCATTTTTTTAAGCTGTACTGACACATCCCATACCTTCTCAACTTGAAAATAAGAATACTGTGAGTGATGGTGTCAAAAATGTTACCAGAGACAACATATGTTATATTGACCACTGTCTCTTCATTCATATAGCAAATCTTTTCATTAGCAGTCCTCTTCAAATTGTCAGGAGCCTCCAATAGTTGACATGATATCTTGCAGATGATAAACATCAACCTGGCAATTACTCACCTCTGCTGATTTCACTAGCTGGATGATTCTTAACAGCAAAGAAGAATCCTTTTTGTTTTAGGCCAAGAAAAGCTTTCTCAGAGGTATGATTGGAACTACAGTTGCTCTCTATTCTGTGGTAACTTGAGAATTCCTTCATTTTACTTTTGCTTTTTCTTTCTGATAAGAACACAATTGTTATGTTTTCTTCATAGGAGTGTCTGTATTTTTCTTAAAGTTTCAGAGTTGCTTTTGAGTTAATTGAAAGCTGTGTAACATACCAAAATTTCAGCTGCTGTAAGAAGTAAGGCTAATGTGTTTCTTTTAGCACTCAGTTTCAGGCAGATAGAAGCTGAAATGCTGCTGAAATTTCCCAGTGTTTTCCATCTACCCAAGTTTTTGAGGAGCACTCAGGGCTTGTAATGTCTGGAGGTGCTGTCCTCTGCCCATTTGCATGCATGTGATGATAAAACCTACAGAGAAGCCTGCTCAGTTCCTCTGGATATGTGTAGGCTAAAAGGGAACAGGGTGTGAGCTTGACACCCAAACCCTTGACTATACACACAGTTAATTGCTATTTTGCTCCCTGGCTCTGGTCTGGCCTCTTCCCAGGAGCTGTTACCATACAGTATGGAGAAGACCATGCTCCAGCCTACACAGTTCCCCAAGGCTGTTCAATCAGGCTCTGCATCCTCCTGCATGCTTGTATGGCCCCATGCATACCCTGAGGTATGCAACAAGCTTTGTGCCATAAAAACATCACTCTTGTGTGTTGTAACACCACCCTTAGATTATTTCAAAGCCTTTGAACTCAAAAAACATATTTAAAAAAAAAAAAAAAAGTCTTGGGACCACAGGGATACCACTTGTAGCACAGAAGACAGCCAGGGCCAAGTGCCATGCAATGTGTGTGGGGTCTGCTGCATAGGGCTGGTCCTAAGATGTGAAGCCTGAGTCAGGCCACACCACTGAAGTGTTGGGGCCAGAGACTGGTTTTGGCCCTTTTATATTTAGCCATATGGACACAGCATCTGTTTGAGATGCAGCTCATACAGGCCAAAACTTAACACCAAAGTGGGATTTTTTTTGTGACTCATTTGATTTGCTAATCTGAAACAGATTTACCATGTCTTGTTTAATAGGAAACAGCCTTTAAAGCTATTAAATGAATGAATTGCTGATTTAGTCCTGGCTGTTTGATTCTGAGCAACTGTTTTGAAATGGCTGGCAAAAAGAGCATGTCCATTTTTGCTGCAAGAGCTGCAATCAGCTTACCTATTGCTCTCTTCTGCAGTCTCTAGTCCATCCATTACTTTGTCTTAAGGCCACACACCAAGTCTTTGTCAAATCATGCCTAAAGCAAGCCCTTAACCAGACTGCAATCAAAACCTGCTCTTTGTATCCTATTTCCTTTGTGCCGCCCTCTTCTTTGAAACTTCTGTAAGAAGTGAGACAACTTCCATCTTCCCTGCCTGAACACAAGACAGGAGAAACCTCAGGTGTTTGTTTCATAGGTGTTTGCCTTTTAAGCCCAGGAGCCCAAGACCATGAACATGGTACCAAATGATCCCAGGCCTGTTGGTATGGTCTGCTCTAAGTACAAAGTGCCAATCAGCAAAATCAGTTTGTGCTTCTTTGACTGAGAGTTCAAAGCTGTAATAGTATCGTTTATAACAAAAAAAAATTTAGAAAACAGCTGTAGACATCTAACTGATCACAAGTGATAACGTGTAATTTAGGGTCTTGCAGAACCAGACTTTTAGGTAATTGCTTGGCTGTGCTATTGCTATGTAAATGTGTGCTCAGGGTGAAAGGACATATACTTTAAAGTGCATTTTCAAGCAGAAGGCACATGACGTTACTATGTTAGGAAGATTAGACAATGATCAGACCCTTTACCATCTCTTCTTTATCAGACATAAGTGAGGACATAGTTCTGACTTGTACTTGCTTAGCTGCTCCTCAAATCTATTGGCACTCACTATACTTTTTTTCAAGCTATCTCAGCATTGGTGGGTTCAAAAGTTCAGCTGAGATGTGAGTTGGATGTTCTTTCAGAGAGGCTTTGAGAAAGGGAATGGGAAGCATTCTGGTACACACACATGTACTTGTGCCCATGTATTTGTATGTATAGCAACACCTCAGCCAGACTGAGTGCAAGGAAGAGGTGAGGGGGGAGGGAAGTACTTACCATATTTCTAGCTAGTAGAGGACCTTCTCTAAAAATATAATAACTAAATATGGGGGCTAAAAGGAGAGAGTGGAGCCGAAGTGAGAAAGAATCAAAGACATCAAATTGCATTTGTCGCAGGTATGTCGGTTGATATGACCCACACCAAAGTGTTTGGAGTGTGATTTTCTGGTGGCTTCAAAATCCTGTAATATCTTGCTTCAAAGGGCCTAATTTATCAGAGCACATACACATATCCACCACCTTTTTGGTCACACCTTTCTGCTAAAGAACAAGTTGCTGCAAAGTCTATTCTACATAAATGACTTAAAGTCTCCTTCAGATTGCTTGTGCAGCCCCAAGTGAGTTCTATTTGAACATCCCTAATGCTGTGTCTGTAGCATAGATGTGAGCAGAGTTTTCCTCATAATGCTCAAGTATTTAGAATCCCTATTTTCTAGTATGTGAAAGCAGCTTTTATGAAAAGACATTTACAACTTACAAGTACTTCTTTAAACTCACCATTGAATTTTCAGTAGAAGACAGCAATTGCAATTGATATTCAGATTCTCCCCAAACAGTGAATGGAGATGGAGAGTCCTGACACCCCAAGGCATTTGTCAGGCAGATTGAGGGAGGATTACAGATGCAAACCATTGTAGATGATCAACTGTGGGCATCAGTTGCATTCTGTTAAATTCTCTAATCATCCAATGCTTCAGAAATTAAATCAGTAACTTGTGTAGCTTGTCTTCTTGGAGGTCATTTTGGAAAGAAAAGTTCAAGAAGAAGAAATGTCAAAAGGTAGTTGTTAATGCCAAAGGCAGTACTTTCCAACTTGTTTCCTTTAGCCAGAGCAAACCCTTTCTGATAATCACAGTTTCTTTTTGGGTATGGGATGGAGAAGGCCACTGACCTCTGAAAGAGTTGAGGAAAATCATTCCTCATTTACAACCTTACAGCGATTCATTTCTCCTGCCTCTGACTACTGCGTAGGGATATGGCACTGCTTTTAGTTCACAGCTAAAACAGGTCTCTCTACTTCCTTGACTGCTCACAGTTGACCACAAAAAGAATCAACATGAATAAAACTGAATAATCTCTCATGCCAGATTGGTAAAGCTACATCTGTAAAAGGAACTTATTTTGTTTATGTGTCTATTTAATGTAGATCCCTAAAGAAAGAAGCTCTATACAATTGTACATAAAGGTGTGTGCATGTGTGTTTAACAGGTGGATAGGTCTGAAGAGTGCAATATTCCTCCAGCATGATTAAATAAACTCATGCAAGGAGCTATCAAGTACCCATAAAATCAATTCTTTCATCTCCCAGCAGCCACAAATAGCTTTTTTATTTATGCCATTGTGCAAACAAGAGGACAGGTAAGAGGTTGGTCACCACACACATCATGCTGGGGCCATCTGCAAGTACAGGGATCTTCATGGGCTATGGTGCATGGCGCTGTACTCCTCTTTCTGCCCAGTGGCAAGCAGGTGATAAATAAGCAAAATGCAAAGAACCCATCTGAACTGAGACTACACCAGGACAGATAATTAGCAGCAGTGCATTACACTTTGATTGTGGGGAATATGGAAGATTAATTCACCTGAATCACCTTAGTCCTAAATGCAGATACAACTGAGACCTTTAAAACCCTTGTTGGACTGCCACCACATCAGGAAGCACATTTGTTTATCAATTGATGCGTGTGAAATCACTGTCATTCTGTGAAACGGGGTTGCTCTAGATCCTAACTGAAACCCTAGTTGGGATTTCTTCCCTTTTGTTTTGTCTTGTATGGGTCTCTGAGAGTCCCTGCTGCCTTAATCTTTGCACAAAAGATAGTTCTTAAAATGGAGGCTCTCTTTATGAGTTCTTGGTGTGAGAGGCAGGTTTTAATCTAGATAATGCAATTTGAACCTTTTCTGTTTGGAGAAGTGGAAGTATGCAGGAAGTCCCAATTCCCTTTCCAACTGTAGCAGGAATATGAAAATATCTCCCCATGTTCACAATGACATCTGTGCACTGCAGAAGCAAATTCATCCTTTTTCCTGTCTGGATTGATGAATTTTCATTATTTTTACAAAATGCATTATCTCCAACAGGAGCAATTGCAAGCAAGATATTGTGCAATGGGTATATAACCACACAATAGACTGTGGTTAATTTTTTTTCCTGGTAAGCAGAAGAGCTGTTCTCAAACACAAATGAATAACTATGGCATCTCAAATCAAGTGCCTCAGATGCCTGCATTATCTGTGGGTTATGGACTGTGAGGCAGTACTAGAGAAAGCACTCACTGACCATAGGTATTCATCTCTCAGAAAGAACTCACAGTTGAAAACCTTATGTGGAAATAAACATAAAATCTATTTTAGACTTTGTTTCTTTTGGCTTTTTCTCTTGGCTAGCTTTAATATTTACCACTCATCATGTTGACTTCTCAGAAACCCAATTCATAGGCACTTAGTTGTCCACATTCATTGGACTGAAAGCCTGAATGATGAACAAAGGGCCAGGCACCCCTATCACTTAGCAGCTGAGTCCTGCTGTGAATTCATAGATTCCATCCAATTCACAGAACTTCCTGTAAAAATATTCCTTTTGGTAAAAAGCGACACCAAAAACCTCCTGAAGGGACAGCAAAAAAACAACCCTCCCCTCCATCCATCAAATTAATTTACAGATAAACTCTGGTCTTCTAAAATACATTAAAATGATCTACTTCCTTTGCAAATGTCAGGAAGTTCATATTGCAAGACCAACTAAATGACTCACTCCACATCTATGCTTTTGCTGAAGCAGATAAACCTTCCAAAAAGCAGTTTCCAAACTGGAAATGAGTGCTTATGTGGGGATATGAATAATATGAGGCAAATCTCTGACAAGGGCATGTGAATCTGCAAACCATGGTGTTATTTAGTTATATTTTTAATTGAGGTCAGCACCCTTGGTTCAAAGCTTCATTGGATAATTTTTGGAAGGACAACTGATCCATATGGCTACATGTCAGCATCACCAAGGGATCCAAAGGCAATAACAAAAGGCTGTAGGAGAATATAATTCCCAGTGGACAGGGTGTGATGTTTGATGGGTCACATAGGGAATTCTTTTGACATGAACCAGCAAACATCAAGTATATTTTTCATAAAACATGTAGTTTAATCCAAAATTATCCCTGCTGCATTGTTAGCAAAAACAAGGGAACACCCAGTTACTTTTGCAGTGACTAATAGTATTACCACTGTTTAAATGTAAACAGTGTATGTTCAGCCTGGAAAAGAGAAGACTCAGGGGGGACGTTATCACTCTCTACAACTCCCTGAAAGGAAGTTGTAGTCAGGTGGGGTTCGGGCTCTTCTCCCAGGCAACTAGTGACAGGATGAGAGGGCATGGCCTGAAGCTACGCCAGGGAAGGTTTAGGTTGGATCTTAGGAAGCACTTCCTCACGGAAAGGGTGATTAGACACTGGAATGGACTGCCCAGGGAGGT
>JANHGN010008180.1:0-33953 GCA_024605025.1 Megaceryle maxima
TGCATAAGGGTTTTTTTTCCTTAACAGACCTGCTATTTTTTTTTTTTTTTTTTTTTTTTTTTTTTGGTAGCTCTCAATTTAAAAATAAAATGTTGTATCTGTTCAAATGTTTCTTTCTAAAGGGAAGCTAAGAAACAAGTAAGCATATACAGATATATATATGTACACATATATACAACTACATGCATTCACAACTATCCATATAGCTAATCATACAGATATATAATCTTTTGTGATTTTGCATATTCATCATCTGCATTTGAAGAGAAATATTTTAAAACTAAGAGCAGTCACTTTCACACGGTTAACACTGGAAATTTCTGCAACAGTACTAAGTAACATTAACTTAGATTCATCATATTTATGTTAATGCTAAACTTACTACATAATGTCAACTCCAATAACAGCTAGTAACTGAGCTGAAGAACATTATGTAATGTGAAATTGTGGGGAACAACATAAACAACTTATTTTACACTACAATGGAGTAAAGAAACCTTTTAATGGAAAGTGAATTTTGTAAATTCGAATAGATCTGAACCTAAAATAATCTGTTTCCCTCAAAACACTCTGTTCTTTGATGTGGTGTTTGTTAGTAGCATTTACAAGTAACATATGACTGCTCTGTAGGAAAATTGCATTAACTGATTCACAGCATTAGAGACATAGAAATATCCACATATAACATACTAGGATTTAGAGATTTTCTTCTGCAAAATCTTCCATACAATCAATAATTTTTTACATAGAATGTTTGAGGTTTTTTTTACTTTTTCATCAGGTTATATTATGTTCAGATAATAGAAGCTAAAGGAATATTTTGACTTTACATTAATATTTCTATTACTATAAAGCTATACATTTTTTTTCTTCCATAAGATGGTATCTCCACAGAGCTCTATAAGGCATCTCTACTTCGGTTTGAAATACTGGAAGATGCTTAAATACCAAATAAATTTGCTTTCTCAAAAAGCAGCATTAAAAGAAATACTTCTTAAATTTAATCTCTCAATCTTTCTATTGCCTAAATAAGTCCCCCTCTCTGGTACCAAATATATTTAATAAATGGTTTCAAGAGCTGTCAAGCACTAAATTTTGCAATTTTAAAAGAAAAAAAAAAAGGGGGGGGGGGTGGCTCCTGAGCAATTATTTATTATTAAATCCCAGGTTTGACGCATGAGTGCAACTGCTTTTATTTAAGAGCAACTATAATCAAAATACAAAAACTTTAAAAATCAGGTCTTCCATCAAGTTTTTACTGACATTTCTTCCAACTAGTACCTGTCAGATCACAGAAAAGAAAAAAGAAAAAACCAAAAAAGTTATTTAAATGCTTCAAACATTTCCAGTGAACTGGATTCGATGAAAATCTTTTCATGGAAGGATTTTAAAATGTCAAGATCTATGTGACATTCTACAGTGACAACAATAGCAGCTTCTAACTTACTTAAGCAGCAGAAAATTTCTACTAAGGAACATAGATATCCTTACATTAGATACAAACAGAGAATAACAATGTGAGCTATTCCAAAGGAAATTCATCCGTTTCTTAAAGCAATTGGACCCTAAGTAAGTACCTAAAACGGCCAAGGTGTTTTGGTCATCTGTCGAAGCTGGAAGGATGAGGAGAGCTGTAACCAATAAAAAGGGCAACTGATGCTCGAGAGGTCTCGGCGAGAGAAGAGCAACCGGGAGGGAGGAAAAAGGCTACTATCTTCGGGGTTACCGAAGGGAGGGCTCCTTCCCCCTCTGCCTGGACCGCCTCCGCATCTGCCCTCGGCAGCTCAGGGACGGTACCCGCCGCCCGGGGGACTCTCCTCGGGGCCCCTCTCTGCCGCGTTGAAGCGGGCGGTGACAAGGTCGGTGTTAAGCACTAGTCACCAAGGGACATCCCGTGCCCTCGCCCGCTCCCCGGCAACCCCCGCGGGACAGTCTGGCCCCACGCACGGCAGGTCGCGCCGCTACGGCAGCGCCCGGGCTGGTTGGGGTCCCCTTCTGGCCGCTTCTCCCCCCCGCCGCCCCCTCGGTGCGCACCGGCCGCTGGCACTGCCCGAAACGCGACGGTCCCTGGCCGCCGCCCCTACCGGCTCCGGGAGGGCGGCGCGGCGCTCCGCGGCCGCGCAGCCTGGGAGGGAAGGACGGCGCGGCGCTGCCCACCTCGTCGCGCTCTGCCCGCGGTCTGCGGCGGCAGGGCGGCCGTCCCGGACCGCCCCGCCGGGCCCGCCCCCCGAGCTACAGCTGCTCCCTCTGCCCCGGCCCCGCTCACCTGGCGGTCCCGCTGCAGGCTCTCCGCGGACAGGGCCTCTCTCTCGGGCACCGGAGTCCCCGCCGTGCAGGGCGCAGCCTTCTCCCGGGATCCCGCTGCGACCGCGACCCTGTGGAACCCTCACCCCAAGAGCAGCGGCGGTCCCCCCAAGAGCAGCGGCAGCAGCCCCCCGCCGCCGCACCGCCCCAGCTCGGCGGCATCCTCCCCGCCCGCGACGGCTCCCCGCCCAGAGCAGACCCCGGGAAACGCCTACCGCAGCGCCTTGCCCCCCGGCCCCCCCGCCGGCAACCGGGTAGTTCCCCTCCCCCGGGACCCGCTGCCACCCCCGCCCGCGAGGGGCGAGGAGGATTTCCCGAGGCAGAAGCCATCCCGGGAGTGGCTGGGAACTGCGGCGATGAGGCTCAGAAGGTGGATGGGACTCTCCCTTGTAATGGTACTGTAAAAAGAGGAGTTTATTTTAAAGTTGGGGGGGGGGGGAAACAAAAAACAAAAACAAAAAAACAAACACAAAAACCCACACCAAACGAAAACACCTCCAAAGCCTTCTTTACGGTTGTCCTTTAAAGAATCTGACACGTTCGAATACAAGGCTATTCTGTGAGCTGCAGGTATTGACATGAATGGCTTAAAATGATAATTATTGCTTCATGGAAAGTACTCGGAGGATACAAAATGAGGAATTTGACTGAGGTATGAAGAGCTTTGTGGCACAGCTGGTATGCAAAATAAAACCATCAAACGTCTTGTCATAATCAAATATTCCCTAAATCTGGACTAGCCACATTGCTTTTGAAAGATGTCGTTCCATATAAATGCCTTTAACGCCTGGTAGAAAATTCTTATGAACATGTTGACAAATGAAATAACCCGGGTTATTTGATTAGTGTCCATGTAATCTGAATATTGGCTTGTATTGGGAAAAGAAACGTCAAGCTTTTAATGTTTTTGAAAGGACGGATTTTCGCTGCAATTAAAAAGTAATCTTATACCAATAGAGTGAATCACGCTGTACGTGTTCTGTGCTACAGGGATTTAAAAGGATGAAGTCAAGATGTTGTGTTTCCTTTTTAAATTTAGCCCAGGCAGAACGAGCAACGTTATAGAGCCTAACGGGGGGGTTGGTGCCTGACCCAAAGCTGGGGGAAGATTTACATCCCACCACCCTCTCGGGGACGGGTTTGCGTGCCGGTGGCGTCTCTTAATACTTCGTTGGAAACGCTTTCTGATGTGGGGTGCAGATGTCAGTAAACCGAGATGAAGAGCTCCCGTGGCATTTCCTATCGCAATGGTTTATATTTTCGCAGCCTTTTTCCAAGTACCTACAGAAGGCGTAGGGATAGTTAGAGATTGTCACCTGTCCTACGGAGCCTGAATTACTGGGAGACTGCGCTGAGGTAACCTGTCTCCCAGGGTAGAATCCGCATCTTACGGTCAGCTCAGATGGTGGTTGGTTTGACTTTCCTTCGAGCAATATCCAAGCAAATGAGCCCGGGATCCCTGGTCACACCGGCAGTCCCGGGGCTGTGACCCCGACCCCGGCTCCGGCGGCACCCCCGGCCCGCCCTGCCTCCCCGCTTCCCTCCCTTGGACAAAAGCACTAACTCTCCACACAACTCGCTCAGGTTTCGGATCTGTCGGGTTTGGCCGGTGTGTGTGTCAGCCACTGGAGGGTCTTAGGGGGACGGAAAAAAAAACTGTTTTGTTGAAAACAGGAGGCTGCGGCGCCGGGAGGAGGCTCTGCAGGGACGACAGCCCACAAGAGTCCCCGCTGTGCTCCACCCTTCTCTCAGGGGCTGGGCGAGCAGGGAATCGCTGGCCCCACATTTCCCAGTTTTTTTGCTATTCAGCACTAACCGTGCAGTCGCTAGCCAGCGCTAATTGCGACGCTATCACTGCTTGTGCGTACGCCCAAAAGCCTTCAAACATGCCCCCCTCGCCGGGACCCCATATCCTTTGGAGCAGGCAAGTCAGGCAGACTTATTCCCTTTGCAGAGTAAGATGATTTGTAAGTGATCAGAGAAAGAGAAGGCACATTATCAGAAAATAATTAAAGGCAATTTTTTTCTTTGTGGTGCCTTATTCTACTTTGGAAACTCCCTTGCAAGTCCGCCGCGTTATTTCAGAAAACGATCTGATATTCACGAAGTACAGAGGGAAACTGAAGCTATTCGCATTTTAATTTCGTTTTGAAGGGCCAGGTGGCTGCAGGGGAGCAGGTTGCGAGAGCGGCGGGGCCGCGGTGCGGGGCCGTGGCTCCCGAGGAACGTGCAGGCTGCAGACGCTAGTGGGCACCGTCGAGGCCGAAGCCCGGCGGAGCGTGAGGAAGGATGCCTGCCGCCCAGCCGCCGCTTGCTCATTTTTTGTGAATGTCACCAGGAGGATGTGGGTTTCTTGCATTTCTCCATGATCTAAGTAATCGCTGGGTCTCAACTGGCCAGTGCACAAAAACCTTTAAAGTGGTTAGCTCAAGTAGTGCATTCAACTTCTAGCTGTGCATAGTTAAAACTGGGCGAGCCGCTGAAAACCGGTGGACTCTCTAATCTTTTCCTGATAAGTCCCCGACCGCCGCCGCGGTTGCACGTATCTGAGCACGGTCCAGCAGAGAAACAGGAAACAACCCGAAATGCTTTCCCCGCAGTGCAAACTTTATTTCACATTTGAAGGCGGCAACGTACACCGCACAAAACACACGAAAGGCTGCTGGAGGGGCACCAGGTCTGATGGGGAAGGAACTCTGCGTGGCGGGGGAAGGCGCGCTGTGTCCACGCGTGTCCTTGTCGGGCGCAGAGGGAAAGGGCCCGCCGGCTGCGTGGGGACACACCGCCGACTCCCGATGGAGCTGCACATCTACCGGGGAGCCAGCGCGGCCCGGGACAGAGCTGCCGTGTGCTGCGGAGAAATTCCCCACACTCCGCAGCCACTTCAGCGCCTCCCCCCACGGGCAGGCCGTGCGCTACCTCGGGTACCACCTTTCTCGGGGGAGGTGTGACTTTTTGCTGTTGGCACATATAAGCGGCCTCTCACCGGAGCGTTATCGCTCGGCTTCGCGGGTGAAGAAGGCCCTAGTGAAGCGATGGGTGTTTGGGGGGCTACTGCCCCATGGAGCAGCGTGCCAGCACTCCACAGGGGATGGATTCCCTCGACCTTGACTCGCGTTCAAAAGCTTTCCCCCGAGAAAAGAGAGAGAAACATCTAGTCTCAACTCTGTCATGCAAAGTGACTCTGCACGCATCCCTCCCTGTGGCTCTTTTCATTAATTAGGGGGCTACAAAGGGTGTGGGGGAGGGCGAAGCGGCTGGAAGCCACTAATTATTCAAACTTTGGAGACAGCATCCAGATGAGCTGGGTCAGCTCTTCAGGGAAGTGCTTTGTAACCTGTGTGTTTCAAGGGGAGTGATTATGCTACTGTGCCAAGTCTCCATTAAGATATTTCGTTTCATTATTACTCATTGCGTGCAGATTCCCATGTGAGTAAACTAAGTTTTCTTACCACGGAATAGAAACAATTTGCTGTGGCATGAGAGTCGTGAAAAACTGGCCTCACCCTCGCTCCCAGGCAATAACCTTTTTAATTGCACTCATCTCCTGGAAATGAGTATTTTCCAAGTGCCCCCTCGCGTCGTTCCCCACCCGCGGTTTCTCACAGGTTTTTGCAATGACACCCATCTCCTACAGCAACTTCTTTCTGCCTCGGCAACTAACCCCCCTCAGTCCCAATCACCCCGGGACTTTCACTGCTCCCCGAGTGCGGGCGAGAAACAGAGCGGGACACGTAGCCATGGCTCCGAGTGCAGCCGCGCTGCCCCTGCCTTCCGCCGGGCCCCACTGCCCTGGCTTGAGTGCAGCCGGCGCGGAGCCGCCTCCGCGGAGCGGCGCGCACGGGCGGCTGCGCTGAGCTTCCCGTCCCGGCCGGGCTGCCCAAGCAGTCCCAGTGGGAAGGAGGGAGGGACGCCCGCCCTGTGCCCGCTGGGGGCGGCGGCCCCTAACCTCAGACCCCCGATCACAGAAGCTTTTCCCATCTCGGTATCCCGGAACAGGAAAGTCCCAGTTCAGGTTTCCCCCATTAAGATCCTGTCTCCCCCTCCCACCCCTGCCCCTTCCTGCCTCAGGCCCTTGCGAGAGGAGCCGCTTCTCTCTGTGCGGGACGGGTCTGAGTCGTTCGGGGCAGCCGCCGAGGTGGTGGGGCATGGGGACGGGGCTCTGGGGTCCATCCGGCTGGGCTCTGCCCCCAGCCCTGAGCCAGAAGTCCTGTGCCCGGCGGGCAGGGCTGCACTGAGCCGGCAGGATTGAGCTGATACCCTGAAGTTAGTGATTTTTTTTTAAAATTTTTTTTTTTTTTCTCCTCTTTCCTTCCTTCTCTCTCTCTGCCCTCGGTGCTTCTAGAGAGCCCGTAAGGTCTGCAGTGAGAGAGAGAGGCTGGGAAAGGAGGAAGAATTAAGGAGGTGAAAAGATGGCGAGTTGCAGGAACGGCGTGGAGAAAGCAGCGGTTTTGTGCTGCTTCTTGCTGGCAATAGGGAGCCTAACCTTCTGCGCCCGGCCGGAGGAGGAGGAAGAGCAAGAAGAGCAGCGCTCCTGTCACGGTGCCTTTGATCTCTACTTCATCCTGGACAAGTAAGTGACAGTCGCTTTTAAAAACATTTGTTCACCCTCCAGTGCCTCCTTGCAGCAGCGGGGCCGTTGTTTCCCCCGCCTCCCCGGGTGCCTTCCCCTACCTCCCCTGGTGCCGAACATGATGTGCGGGTCAGGGTCCTTATTTTGGCTCTGCAAAACTTGCATGTTTCTCAGGTGGAGCATTTAAGGAGGCACCGTGCTTTATCCTGAATTAGTTGCACAAGCCAACCCGGGAAATCAGGTAGCCTTCGGTTTGTAGCATGTGGTTCGTGGGTTATGAGAGCATTGGATTTGAGGGGGTGTTGGTCAATGCCTCTAGCACTCATGAAGTTTGGTGTCAAGAGTTGGGCTAATCGTTCAGATGTCACCTACGGGATTTAGCAGCGCCAGAGCTGTGCAGACCTACCTAAAATTAGGGCTAGACCAGCTTGTATATAGTGGTTGCTTTTTTACAGACTCACTGTAAGGTTTTATAAGACTTGTTTCTGCTCATCTTCTTTGGAATTGTCTAAACCTGTGGTTGAATTACACCTATTAAAGTAGGCTGGCAAATACTTTTCTTTAATACTCTGTTAGCCCAGTTTAGGTATGGCCAGAGGGTATGGTTAGGCTCACATGTATAAACGTGTTTTAACAAGCACCAGTGAAGTGAGGGGTAAACTGGTGCACCCACAGGTGTTTTTCAGAAGGTACAAATACCAATTTCTCCTGGTGCACTGCTCCATCTTGACAGCCAAAGGTTACGCTCAAGGATTAAACTCAAGGATTAAATTGTTAGTCTCTTAGATACACTTAGTGTGATGGTTGTGTAATCTAATACATTGTAGGTTACATATGTGACATGGTATTATGAAAGACTGAAGAGTTTTCCTTGTGATTCTTAACCACAAGCCAGGTATGAAGTCTGCTTTGTGCTGTTTCCCAGTTGAGAGAACTGTTTAGTCCTTCAGGCCTTCTGCACAGCCTGCCTGAGGCAAAAACCCACCACCGCTCAGGAGCTGGTATATTCCCATATTAAATAATAAGAATAAAAATATTAAGTAGTGATTCTGGTTTTGGAGCAAAATGATCTGAATACCGAAGGCATCCTGTCTTTCTGAAAGATGCACTAACACATCATGTGATTATTGTTTTGTTTTCTTTCACAAAGAGTTTGTTCCTTAAGTAACCTTCATGTCTAGAAGTAGCTCTGTGGAGGGATAGTGTTAGTTCTCAGATTCATTCTTGCCAGGTTTTCAAGTGACTGGTACTGTTGTTATGCTCACATCCTGGTTTGAATTCCCAGTTGATGATTGTAATATAGGTTCTCTGTGCCACATGTTATCTGTCTTCTACAGTGCAATTTCCTTAGTTACAATGGCATTGTGTACCCCTAGTAATCACCACACTGCGCTCCTATGCTACTTTTCATCTGTACATCAGAAAGCACTTTCCTGGGGTGATCACTGTTCTCACTCATGATGTATTTGGGGAAATCAAGGCAGAGAAGAGAGCGATTTGTTCAGAGTTACTGATGCATGAAGCACTAGGAAGTTGGTTGTGTGAGCAAGTTCCTCTTCAGTAGTGTAGACATGAAATTAAATGTTTTCTTTTAGCAGGCTACAGGTCTTGTATCTTGGCTCAGGTGCTATCCACTCAGTACAGTAGCCTCCTAGAGAGTGGACCTGATTATGGTTGAAGTAAAAATCATACACATTGTTTCCAGTTGGAAAATTCTCTTCCTCTTTGGTAAGAAGCTGTAGTAAAAGTTACTTGGGCCCCCGAGTGGTTTTGGAATCCGTGCTCCCACCAAGTCTGTGGCAATGTGGTGGCAAAGCTGCTTTTGACCTCAGTGAGAAGCATTGCAATCCGTACGGGTAATAGTAGTGTCCAATCTTAGGAGCCATAGGTCCCATGCGGGCTTACAGCATATTTTGTCCCAGCTGTGTTCTGTGTCATCTGGCAAAGCACAAGGAGCTTTATGGAGGCAGGGAGAATTGGCTGAGTGGATAGACTCTAGATCTTGGGACAGTTCATCAGGAAGGAACTAGATAATTAATGTTGAGAAAAGTCAGGGTATTCCTAGTAGGGAGAAGGCAGGAGACCAGTCAGAAGCAGCTGGTCAATACAATACAATGCAAATACAGGGGGCACATATTTTTGAATTGGATCCATGCTGATACGTATCTGGAATGAATTCTGCTTCTAATTTCTACTGCGTGAATCCCCAGAAAAAAACAGCCCTATACACTACAGAGTGTTCCCACGTGACCTGGGGATTGCCTCCCTTCATTGGTTCCTTACCAGTCTGAAGTTAGATGCATTCAGATTAGTTAGTTGTCTAATGATGGGATTGAAGCATCGGCTCTGGGAAAACTCCAGGCTTTAATCCCAGGACCCTGTAGTGTGCTCTTTAGCTGAATGACAGGTTCTGTCTCTAAAGTCATCCTGAGTGAACCAAAATTACTTTAAATCTGCTTTGTTTTGCTTCCCTGTAGAAAGATGTAATCTCACATCAGTAGGAGGCAAATTGGAAGATGACAACAAACCTTTCTCCTGATGCATGTTAAGCACTGTGTGTTGCTGCGATTACTTTACTGGGGCAAGATTATTCCTTTTCTTTCTGCCAGGCAAAGTCTGTGGGGATTTAATCCTGCAGGCAACAACCATCAGATAGAAAAGATCATCTGCTGGCGAAGTTATTGGTATAATATATATGCTGCCAATTAGAAAAAGAAACTCACTGATTTCTTAGAGTTTTTCTGTGCCTGAAGTTGATTGCAGCCCTTTATGTTAACTCCATGGGATAGGCAAGATCAGAGAAGTGGAACTAAGCCTTGGACATCCAAGAAGCTGGCATGGTGAAAGGGAAAAACAGCATGTGTGGGAGGGAGAACTGCCACCATCCTCAGGGTTGTCTGACCATGCCAGAGCCACATTAGGACTGCCTTGTCTCTGGGGATGCTTAAATGAGCAAATCTCTTGAAGCTAGGAGAACTGACATTTGCTGGCTGCAGAGGCAGCTGCCTGGAGTCTGCCATCTTGTGCTGTCTGTAGGTCATACATTGAGTTATGCAGGCTTGAGTTTATTTGGAGGTGTAGTGGAAGACCTTAAAGTATCATACTGAAGCAGCAGATTTTTTTTCCTGTTTGCAGCTAAGTCACTCCTTCTGAATGAGGTAAGGCAGTGAAGTTGGCATACCCATCCTTTCCTATGGCATGTGGTAAGATCAGGTCACATGTGATAGCAAAGATCTCATGTTTACCTTTAAACAAGTATAGCTCTTAAGACCAACATAATGGTTAGCTGAGTAGTTTTCACTTGCTTTGGTTGCTTCATTTAGTTTGGTTGTCCAGGTGCATGAAGAACTTGCTTCAGTCCCACCATGAACTGAGGAGTACAGGTCCCCTTAAGGATTTGGTTGCTTGACCATCAGGTCTTGTAGTGACATCCTTCTGCCTGAGTATGTAAATAATTCACTTTTATCCCTGCCTTGATGTTAACATCCAGCTGTTGTTTGTAATCATATTGAAATGCACTTGCACAGCAGAAAGGGTGACTGACCTCTAGTGTTTTCTAATTATAAGAGTGCCTGGTAGCATCGTTATGGTTGTTTATTAATGTAGCAAACAGAAACCCTTTTAAAGTAAGGACTTAAAATTGCTGGTGATGCTTGACATGACAGATCTGAGCTGCAGATCTGTCGGTATTGTATATTCACCAAATAGGAAGACATGTATGTGAATATTTTTTGACTGTAGGAGAGGATGAGAAATGGGGGGTGGGGGAAAGAATGCGAAGTAGTCAGAAGTATTTTCTCACTTTTCATACTGGGATGTTTGCTATGAAATTGTTTGGATTTTGAGGAAAAATCAGCCATATAGCCTTGAATATGTTTTCTTTTTCCACAGCACAGATCATGGCAGCAGAAATATCTTGAGAAGACCCTGGCTAATTTTCTTTTAAAGCAGTGGTTATAACTTTTTTTTTTTTTTTAATGGGGAGGCTGGCCTAACTACCATTTCTCTACACCTCATCTTCCTGAACTTCTGGGTCATCCCTCTTCGTGGTACTCCTGTCTCTTGGGCCCACAACAACATTGCCTTTCACATCAGTTTTACTTCATCTCCTGTGCTCCCAAGAGCATTCCTGTCAACAGGAACTTTGGTAAAGAAATCAGTACCATGTGGCCAGCCTCTCACTTGCAATCCATTTTTGAGCTGCCTCTCTTTAAACTTGGTAAGCCTCAGTCCAGAGGTGAATGTCACCGGTAGGGAAGAGCACAACTTCTGATTAGATGGGAAATTAGTTACTCTTTCTCATCTCCTTCCTGCCTTTGGTTTTTATGTCTATGTTTGTCTCTCCAGCTTCCCTTTGAAAAGCCAGTTTCATGGGGGAGGGTGGTTTCTCGAGTGAAGCAGGTTGATCCTTCACAATTCACTTCAGGCAAGCCAAAAAGCCATTGGAACAAAAGACATTTCAGGAGTTGGTATTCTGGGCCAACTTTTCTCATTTTAAGGCAATTACAGTGAATTCCTGATCTCCATATACCTTGGATTTTTTTCACAATGTGCCGTATAAAAAAGCAAACTAAGAAACTTTGGTAAACACATTTTGTGCAGCCCCCGATCATTTCCTTGCCACTGATTTGAATGAATTTAGCACTCATGAATTACAAGCACTAGTGAGTACAAGTATTTTTTGCCTTAGACTATCACCATAGCCATCTGCCTCTCTTCTAGCACCCACGCAGTGCCAGCCCAAGAGTGTTAGGATTGAACTGGACCTATGGGAACTTCTGCAGCTTCACTCTCCACACTGCCTTGGTCCAAAGATGTTCTGTGTGCTGGTTTTATGCAGTGTGTGAGGAGGTGAAGAATATGGCTAACAAGATTGCTGTGGTTGGAAACAGCTGGCAAAGATAGGTGCCTGAACACATATTCTGTCACCTAACTTAAATTGCATTTAAAAATCTTGTATTGACTGATCTAAACCACTGTTGAACTTCCTTTTTTCTAAGTAAGAATATCTACGTCCTGCAGCCAGACTTGACTTCATCATAAGATGTAGGACCTGATGCAGATCAGCTGTTTAGTGAGACTGAGAGGAGTTGCTGTCTAAACAAAAGTATGAGCTTTCTTCCTTAGACGGCATTGATTACTCTGCATGTATATAGTAAAATGATTGTGTTTATCTGTTTTACTAGTTTGCTGTCCGACTCCCCCCTCCCACCCCCCCTTTGTAATGTAACCATATCATCTACACAACACCTCTCATAGTCTCCAATTGCCTGTAAGCAGTATTCTTGATTGTTTTCAAAACATAATCTGTTGGTACTTTGCATCTTTCTTTGATGTGGTTATACTGCAGACAGTGCTGTGATTTTTTTTTACAATCAGGTATAACTCCTTGGAATGTTCCAAAGCAGATTTTTATTTAGCTTCAGGCATACCTGTGTTATTGGAACCGGGTTTTATTTTTTGTATTTTGTCTGCTATTATTCTGCCAGATTTGCCTTTTGGGGGGGGGGGGGGGGAATCAGGAAAACCAGTTTCCAATTCCCCAAGAAAATAAACTCTTTATAAAACACAAGGCAAAGCTAATGGTTAGTGTTTATTTGATGTAAAATGTGTACAGTTAACAGGAAGAAAAAGCCATGGCAGCTTGTCATTTGCAGTCTATTTATGCATGTAACTAAATCTGATTTATTTGGGGCTTGAGCCAAGGAAGTAAACCGTAAGATTCCCACTGACCTAGGATCTTTGTTTGTGTGCGCTCAGTGATTGAGAATTTCATTACTTTTGTCTGAGCTTGCAGGCCAAATGCTGGTGTGAATTCTGGGTTTGTGTGAGGTGTAGTAGGACTGAACTTTTAAATCTCAAATGTAGAGAAGATGAATTGACTCCTGTTAGTTAATCACTGCTCAGTGACCTGTGTCTCCCTGCTATTATTTGCACCTTGTTAAGAATGTGGCAGCATGACTGGGATTGAGCACCCTTCTTTGCTCCCCATGTTGTGCTGAAGAGGACTAACTAGTATGCTGAGAGCAGGTTTTACAGCCTGATGCTGCTCAGAGAAGCTCTGGAGCTTTACAGAGAGATCTGAAGTGGTTGGGTGCAGTCTGATCAAAGCTTCTGAATTTCACTTTGTGCTCTTTAGTTGCCTGGCAATGTAGCAAGAGCTATAGCAGCAGGTAGACAGGATTTGTGGATTAGATAGATTGCTGTAGGAGCAAAGGGCAGTGCTTTAAAACATGATTTATGTAAGTCTGTAATGTTGCTTAATGTCAGTAGTTTTTCAGGAGAAAAGTTACCTGTAAAATTAATAGTTTTGGTCATGAAACCTTTTGGATTCGAGTATATTGGGCCCTATACTCAAGGTGCTGGACTAGGACTAAAAGAGTTTTTCCAGTCACTTGTCTGCATATTCCCCCCATTCCAGCCCCATGCCTTGTCTGCTGATGTTAGTCCTTGCTTCAGAGTACTTCTGTCTCAGCATGGCTGTCTCTGCCACTGTTTCTAATTGCCTCTGGAGCAGACAATATAAACTAGTCCTTCCTTGCCTGGATGAATCACCCAGTCAAAATCCCTTCCATGCTTGCAAGAAGCATTGTTTGGGAGAGGAGGATTCTTGTCACTTCGAATGCTCTGCTGGCTCAGAAGGGAGCAGAGAGCAGAGGGGTGGGTGAACACGCGCCTGCGTGTCTGTAACAACATCATACTGGATGCCCTGGGGCTTGCTTTCATTGTGGAGCAGTTATTAGCCATGTGCAAAAATTGTGTTGTCTACAATGCGGTTGTGGCCACAAAGAGCTTTCCAAATAACATCTAAGTGCCACGTTTCTGAGCAATGGGCCGTATACCTTGCCACCCCTAGCTTGAGGGGATAGAGACTTACAGGGACCTGCAAACTCAGTGGGTGTTGTACTCTCCTGACACCATATTCAGACAGAACCCAGTATTAGTAATAACAGATCTGTTTCTTTATCCAGAATCTCTGGAATTACTGCCTTTAATCTGTAACAGAGGCAAATATTCATGGAAGGGGGAGCTGGACAAGGGGGAAGCTCTGTATCTTCTAGGGCTTTTGCTTTCTCACTTTCAGCAGGGAGGAAAGGCTTTGGGTTCTGTTGCCTTCTCTCTCTCTCTGTGTATGTATCTGTGGTAATAAAAATATTTATTGTTTGGGTAGTGCTGGGGTTTTAACTTTCACTGCTAAACTGCAGAGCTGATGTATATTGCGCTAGGTTGATCTGTATAGAGTCCTGAGAGTGAGCTGAGCTGTAACTGTGAATCACATACACTCTGAGAAACACTTTACAACTGACCCTCCAGGTTTTTTGCCTGCTGAAGTAACTGAGCTGAGAGTGGGACCCCGTCTGCCAGGGTTGTGCTGCTTGATTTCTCTGGGGTCCAGCTTCCACTGCCTCTGGAATACTGCTAGGAAAGAAGAGGAGTTTTCCAGCTCATCTCACACTTTGTCGTCTTTGCAAACAGTAGTGAAATACTTCAGATTAGGGTAGGCATGACTCTTAACATTCTCACTGTTTTTATACTGACACAGAGCTCAGCTAAGCTAGAAGGAGTCACTCCAAAGTAAGCAGGAGCAGAATCAAGCCTTGCAATCACATCACTTCCTTCCACCCCCAGAAATACTCACTGACCTCCTCTTTTTCTCCTCCCATCAAGTGGTAGCAATGTGAAATTCAGGAGAACAGCAGGAGCTGCAGCAGCAGCTGCTCCTCGGAGCTGAATCCCGACAAGGCCGGGAGCACATTCTTTCCTATGTTGTGGTTTGCTGACTCTTCTCTTTGTCTTGTGTGTACTGGGAATAGAGCTCATGTAGCAGGGAATGCACTCGCAACAAATTGCTCCTGTGGATTTTTTCACTTTGCTTGGGCATAATTTATAGGTATGAACCTGGGAAAGTTTTGCTATTTTTTTGGACCTGCTCCAGGTTCACCCCAGAGGAATCGGAAGCAAAAACAGGCCCTGAAACAATTTCTACAGCACTCTGGCTGCCTGCAGTAGCTGTTTATTGCGATGCATTTTCCTTCTCTATGAGAATTATGTAACTTCTGAGGGCTGAAATCTCACCATCCAACTTCAGCTCTGAAAGGCACACGAACTCCTTGTAAGCTGTAGGTCATTATCCACAGGGGTCTTCGGCTTGTGGGGCCTGGTACTTCACAGAGAACATTAGGTGGACTGGGCTTCTTCAGTGGGGAGAGTGCAGGGAGGAAGCCCAGAGCTGGTGATGGTGGTGGCCATTTTGGTTGATGTGAGGAGCTGAACCATGTAGCTGGTGACTGGAAGCAGGAAACCTCTAAGGAGTGAGCCAACAAGATAGATACAGCTGCAACATTGTTTGTTTGGTGGCTTTTTGTGTGTGTGTGTGTTTGGTTTTGTTTTGGTGGGTTGTGGGTTTTTTTTGGCCATCACAGTGCTGGTTTGTTGGATCCAGTGGTACAACCCTCCACAACAGAATACATAGGATTCCCTGTCTATATCTCTTCTCCACGGCTTCCCCTAGTTACTGGAGAGGGTGGACAAGTGTGTGTCACACACCCAGGGCTTTTCCTGCACAACACTGAACTTTTCCATGCTTTATTTATTCTTTCCTCATTATTCAGAAGTCTTTACAGTTCCTCTGAAATCTTACAGGAATATATCTTTTGGTGGCCAAACAGGCCAGACAAGGAATCTGTATGTGGTTATTTACTGATGGCACCTTGGGACAACAAGCCAACTTTCTCTGAGGGTCCTATTAGAACAGATATGGAGCTTAACAGGACTTTGCTCTTAGTTACTGTAAGGTTCCAAGGGAAACAACAAAAGCACCAAAACAACTGTAAAAATCATGCTGTGCAGATGTCTGAGAATAACCCATAGTGTAGAGCATCACAAAAAGACCCTATGCTTTATCTGGGCTTGGTAACTGTGGAGTTAAAAATGAGTATGGCTTTCAAGCATTGTCTGTGGTCAGAAAGGAGCTTAGAATGTGCTTGGAGCCTCCCACTCACCGTGGGAAGCCAAGGCAAAAACCTCCTACTCTGATCCAGCCATGAAGGGCAGCAAGTTAGTTTACTCAGCCAGCAAAGGTGATTCTGCAGTGTGAAAGGTAAGACCCCCAAAGTAGTGAAATGTCTTCACATTTTTAGTAATGTTGGGCAGCTTCTGTTTGTCAGTGTTGGGAGTAATATTTGTAAGCATTTGGCAACTTAGTCTATAGTTTAGTGTTGTAATATTTTGTTTAATCTGCCATTAAAACTGCCATTGCTGATAGTGTGGGGTCAGGCCTCTGGGACAGGAGGAGAAATTATCAGGACAAACCTTGGAAGCATCTAAAACATCTAGATATGAGACAGTGAATAAAAATACTTTACAAACAGGGATATTTAGAGGTGAGTTTGTGTGGGAGGAAGGGAAATTCAGGTACTTCTATAAAGCAGGCCACCCCCACTAGTGTTGATGAGAGGTTTGACATGACCAGCATTGGTGGCATTTGGGCATCATTTGTAATGGGAGATGACATACCTGGGCTTAGAGAAGTATGGTGGGGAAAGTGATTAAGTGCTTCACTGGTACTCTTTATATGGGACTTTGAAGAAATACCTTTTTTTTTTTTTTTTTTTTTTTTTACTGGTGTTTCTATCTTGCTTTGATGTTTCCCAGTTGATAGATTGGGTCATTTTGACACTTCCTAGCTGATAAGCAACATGTGGGTGTGGAATTCCTCCTAGGGAAGCAGGATACCCACTGCCATGCTGAAGTACTTCTGCTCAATAGGATTGTATCTCAATAGAGCCAGGCACTCTGACAGCACAGTCCACTCCCTGTGAGGATTAGCCCATGACAAAGACCCCCTTAGATTTTTCAGAGGTGGACACGTACAGATTTGTTGCAGCCAATTCCTAGACTCACTGGCTGTACCCTTTCCAAGAACGGGTGTTTTATTCTAGTCAGAGTAAATGGAAGCACACACTATTATGATTATCTGTGCATTTTCACTTTTAAATTCTTCATGTTTTTCCACCCATAAGCTTTTCTTGAATTTTCAGTGTCTAGGTTTTTTTTATCAAGAAGTTTTTTGCCAGTGGGGTAAAAAAAAAAGGGGAGGGGTGGTGTTGGAAATCGAGATTTGTTGCTAGGCTAAGGAAAATCTGTTGATACTTTTTTCTTTTTTTTTTTTTTTCTTTTTCGTTTTTCCCCCTGAATTGCCTGAGTGCCTCTGCAGCTGGCTGTAGAAATTTGGTACCTCATCCAAAATAGGTCAGTCTTTTTCCAGGTGAGAAACTGTGGCTGTTCTATGTAGGGAAGTGACTACATTAAAAATGGCAGGAATTGGATTTAACTAAGATGGCAAGCTCAGAGTGAAACTGTCAACTCCAGGAAGGAAGAAATTAAAATAAATCATTAAAAAAAAAAAAAAAAAGTGACCTGTAAATGCATCTTGCATAGATTCAAGGGAAATCTCTTGGAAATGATCATGTTTAGAGATTTATCCTGGAACTTTCAGAAAAATCTCTTGAGAACGACAGGTGTTGAACTGCCTCAGATCCCTTTTGGAAAAGCAGTCTTTAAAGTACATATGCCACATCAGTATGAATTAGTTATTAATGATGAGAAAAGGGATCATTTGCTGATAGTGCCAGCACCTTTCTTTGGTGCTGTTCACAAATATATACACACACTGTTGTAGCAGGAATCTGAGACTGCAGAGGATCCAGAACCTTGATTTGAGCAATTCCTAGTACTTTGTTGCCTTCCCTTATTGCCTGTTAATTTCTTCATTCTTTGATAACTAGCTTGTTCTGTGAATGAATTGTCAGTTCTCCAAAAGTGCAGTGTGAAGCACAGCATTACATGAGCAAGGCTATTCTGTCTTGTATGACCTTTATGTACTTCTGGGGTCTGATTTCACTCCTTGTTCCTTTATCTTTGCTCTTCTCCTCCACGCCACCAGCACTGTTACAGGGCAGGCAGTGCCTTCCTCTGCACACATAGGGTTCTGTGTGCTGATCTATGCCTCACATGCAGAGGTAGCAGGGTCACTTGGAAAGGCTATAACAGAACTGAGAATTGTAATAAGGGATCATTTGCTCACATTTTTATACATCATACAGAAAAATGTCTAGCAGCAGTTAGAGGAAACCTACTACTTTACAGTAGTTAGATTTCAGTTCTAAGTCTCTGTAAGACAGGGATGTACTGGAAAGGGTTCAACAGGGAGCTATGAGGATGATTAAGGGACTTGAACATCTCCCCTATGAAGAAAGACTGAGGGAACTGGGGCTGTTTAGTTTTGAGAGGAGAAGGCTGAGAGGCAACCTTATTAATGTCTATAAATACCTGAAAGGGGCATGTCAAATGGAAGGAGCCAATCTCTTTTCCCTAGTGCCCAGCAATAGGACAAGGAACAATGGGTATAAACTTGAGCATAGAAGGTTCCACGTCAACACAAGGAGGAGTTTCTTTACTGTGAGAGTGACAGAGCATTGGATCAGGCTGTCCAGAGAGGTTGTGGGGTCTCCTTGTCTAGAGACTTTCAAAACCGATCTGGATGCATTCCTGTGTGGCCTGCTGCTTTGGCAGGTAGGTTGGACTAGATGATCTCTAAAGGTCCTTTCCAACCCCTAACATTTTATGACACTATGATCCTTCTGTATGTGGTGTTTTATTTACCTTTCTAAGACATCTGATATGCAGCCTTTTTAACATCTTGAAAGTGTATAATGTAGGTCCCCAGGGTAAAAATACCCTGTCATTTACTGTGGAGTTGCTGCATGCCAGGCTCTGAGATGCGAGTCCCACCAGACTGTGGGGGTCCCTCAGAATGTAAGATAAGCAGAAGAAAGCCAGGGGGTGATAGTAAAGCAGTTTTGTATACTGAGAATGGCAGCATGAACATGTACATTTATGCATGTAACTAAGTTGCTCAAGTTTTCCCAAGAAATCTGTAACAGAGCCAGGGTTTGATTGGCCAGAATCCTGGTCCAGGGAATTAGCTACAAGTACTGCATTTCCCTTCTCAATTACTTCAAAAGCTTTTTCTTTTGAAACAAACAGGAATTCATGCAAACATTCTCCTACGTATTCTGTGAGAATAGATGATCAGTCAAGACTTTCTGTGGCTGTAAGGGCAGAGCTGTGCTCTAGGAAAGTGAATAATCTGCTAGCAGACAATACAGTTAAGTAAAATAAAATTAATTAAACTAGAAGAAAATATTTATATTTTATGTAATAAAAGGAGCAACAGATGGAAGAGTTATGATACAATTTTGAAACAAATTCAGGAAACTATTTCTGTTTCTGCTTGAGTCAGTGGGTTTTGTCATGATGGTTCCTGTTACAACTTCCAACACAACTGCTGTAGAAGCCTCAACAGAGTTAGCTGCCTTGTCTTCATAGACCTCTATGTAATTTGTGGCCCTAATCAGCTCTGAAGCAGCTGAGGCTTAAAATTCAGAGCGGAACAAGGAATTTTGCTTCAAAATAAGAGTATTGTAATCAGCTGTTGTTGTACACAGGTCTGGAAGTGTCAGAAATCATTGGACTGAGATCTATTCTTTTGTGGAAAGCCTTGCTGAGAAGTTCATAAGGTAAGGTGGTCTTAAAAAAAATGTAGCAAATTAAAATATCATCTTTTCTTTTTTTTCATTCACTGATTCTTAGAAAATGAAAATCTGCTGAAGTAGTATGTGTGTGTGTGATGTGGATTGGGCTTGTTCTTCTGTTTCAGTCCAATGTTGCGGATGTCTTTCATCGTTTTTTCTTCACGAGGCACTACAGTTATGAAACTAACAGAAAACAGGCAAGTACTCTCCACAGCTTTCATTCAGAAATACCTTCTATCCCTCCTCTGAAGCAGTGAGTGGTTCCAAAACCAGAATTCATAGGGCTCTTGGTCCTCAACGTGGCACAGATCGAAACTGGAAGATACTTTAGAAGGCTCTTTGGTCTCGCATTACCATTTTGAATGAGAAAAGGCAGCGGTGAGCTGTTTGGTCTTTATCACAGTATTTCAGGGACAAGCTGTGTTTCCAGTCCAGGGTTCATGTACATCCTCACTATTTCCAACAACCCAAATAAGGGCAGTGTTTGTGTAAGAAATCAGACCTTGAGATGATGAACGAAAGACTGTATGAAAGTCCCACAGGGCCATTCACAGTGACCTAAAGCCCTGAACTGTGCACCAGCAGCCAGTTGTACGCAGTGCTGGAGCACTGTCTTGCCAGGCTATTGCATCCTTCTCAGTGTGCAGCAGCCATGCCAGAAGTAGTTTGCAAAGCCAAGCAACAGGCTTCTTAAGAAAAAGAGATCTGAGGCTGGAGCAAACATACAAAAGATACAAAAAAACTCTAAACGAAAATCCTAAATTATTTTGTATTTAATTTGCCTCACACGTGGAAATCCCTGTCATGGAGGTGTTTTTAATTACTTTCTTTCCAGCTTAAAGCCGTTGCTTTTGCTACTGCTCCTCTCTGTGTGAGAGGGCCTCAGTGGTACAGTGCACCATATAAGAAGAGGAAGCTCTGGAGTAGTCTTGAAATAACAATTCCCACACCATTTTTTACTCCAGGGCCTCATCCAAAGCTAGAAACCCCACAGGAGTCTTGCATTTCTGCTGCCTCCACTGAGGTTTTGGGTCGGATCTCTGTCTTCTATCCTGGTGACAAAGCTCAAACTTGCTTATTTCTCCTGGGTAGATCTGCTCTTTGCAAGATGCAAAGTAGACAGGAACCCTGTGGCAATATGTTGAACATAGTATTAGAATGCTCCCTCTCCTAAACTTCTGTTCTCTGGATGGATCAGAGGCTCAAAAGGCGTGTGCCTTTTTAGCACATTTTGTACTTTGAAAGGGTAAAAATGTGCTTTTTGCCTGAAGGACAGTCCCAGCTCCTGATTTGACCTTTGTTCCACATAGACTCTTGTTTCCTCTATAACTGGGATTGTGCCAATTTAAATGCCCAGTTGCAAAATGGATCTTAGAGAGGGTCTCGCTGTCCTTTTTTTTTTTTTAAAAAGGATGCCTCATTGCATCTGGGGTTGATGTTTGAACTGCCTACATCTTGGCTGTTGAATATGTGTGCCTTATTTGTGTTCCAGGAGTATAATGAAAACTTTTACAAGGATCAGGGTCTTCTAGTGATCAGTGATAAATTAAATTATTAATTTCCCTGAGTGATCCTCTTGGTTAACAGGCATTTGCCAAGAAGCTATGCAACAGGGGTCATGGTATCAAAGTCTGTCTCTTACTGGGGAGTAATCTGTGCCCCAGGAAGGTTGATCGGTCCCTCATTCTATCATTCCCACCCTGTTCTCCTACCCTTTAGCTTCTCTCTTTATAATGTCCTAATCCCAACTGGTGTGATGATCGATTGAATACAGAGTTTTCATTTGTCCCATTTTTGTGACACAGTCGTAAGCTTTTAAATTCTTCTTCCATCTGCAGCTTGTCAGAATTTAATATCTGGCATTTGCTTTAATTCAATCATATCCTGACTGACAGCCTACCAGAATGAGGGACCAGGGACAGAATTACTCCCTTAAAATGTGTTAACCCTAATGTTGTATCCTGTGTCTGGTTTTGTGCTAACTTTTAATAAAATTTGTTCCTGTTTTGTTTGTTGGCTCTTGTTTTGTTTGTTTGTTGTTGTTTTTTGTTTGTTTGTTGTTATTATTTTTGGTTGGTTTGTTTTGTTTGTTTGTTTTGTGTTTTGTTTTTTTTTTTATCTATCCAAAGGGAAGCCATAAGACGAGGGCTCGACATTCTTCAATATGAAGTGCCTGGAGGAGACACGTTCATGCATGAAGGATTTAAAAGGGTACACATCACAGTACCTCCTTTCTTTGATTTATTCATACAAACTTTGCTTTGCTTTCTGCTGTTATACTTAAGAACTAACAATGTTCTACACTTTGTTGCAGGCAAATGAGCAGATTTACCATGAAACCTATGGAGGTATGTGTTGTATATCATTCATGTTATATATTTGTATTGAAAAGATGGGGATGATGAGAGCTCTTTATATAATCTGAAGTAAACCCACCAAAAGAAGTGTTGGAGGAGGAACTGGTGTTAGAAAATCACTGCATTCCACTTTGACTGCAGTCCTACTTTTAAATGCATGATTCATGGTTTATTAAGACCAGAGGAGACCAGTATTACCATAGATCTGACCCAGTGCATAATACATACCTAAGCATTACAGCCAGAATGGTGTGCCCTGCGTTCAGGGGACAGGAATACCCAGATTTTCCTGCACCCTTCTGTCCTGGTGCACTCAGCCCTGTCTGCCTGGTGCACTGAAGTCCTTATTCTCATGAATGCAATCAGCTGAGATTTTTGCATCGGTGTGAATGATTTTTAGGAATTCAGAATCTGATCCAAATTGTAAATTTTACCTAAATTTTGAGGAAAATGTATTTGTGGTTTTTGTCTGTGCCAAAAGAAGGCCTAATTAGTTAAACCAAGCACTTTTTGCCTGGTTTGTGCCCTGGTGTGGGGCTGTTCTCATTTGTGGGCTGATGGTCTCTTTGGTAGATGGAGAAATGGGTCAATGCCTTTTTAATGAAACAGGGTGTGAGCGTAAAGCCTTCAGCAGCAACTCTGCATGGTTTCTCAGGCACTTTTGCCGTTGAAATAGAGTCCTGAGGAGTCCAACTGAAAACTATTTTACTTCTTGATTACATATAACTAAGAACTAATCAACTATTCTGTAATTGATTAGGAAGGGAAAAGGAGCAAATGAGATCTGGATTCATAAGCTAAAATATCAGGGTTCAAAAGAAGCATTGAAAAGAAGACAAAATAAGATCTCCAATTTTTCATCCTTTTCTAAGCATGCTGGGTAGGATGAAAAAAAAAAAAAAAAAAAAAAAAAAAAAGAGAGGAATATGGGAATCCAAGCTGTTTTTCTCTGCAAGTTGCAGGTCATTTTTCTAAGATTTGTGCCTGTCTGGCATGACATGGGAAGGACTGAATGGCATAAGAAACTTGTCAGAACTAATCAGTCTTTAATTTCAGACAGTATGGGAAAAGACACTTGAAATTATAACAGATTATTTTGAGAAAATAGCAAATACTTCCCTGAAAGTAAAATGTATGTGTATTAGTTACTTTGCTAAAGAACTATTGAAGCAGAATGGCTCATTAAATCATAATTTGCATATCAATTTGGTTTATTTTCTTAACATGTTCCAATTTTTTTAGGTAGCATTGTATTCTATACTGCATTACATATATAGCTGTCCAAAGCACATGCAACTTTTTGACTTAAACTTATGTGGGATACAAAATGTCTTATCACAAGACATGAATTTTCTCCAATGGACCTGATCATAAGGTTTTCACATGCTCAAAATTCCTATGAGCTGCATTGACAGCTCTTGTTGCTTGAGAAGTGTATAGGACTGAACCCTATTCTAGAAACACATTTCATGTCATAGTCAGTGGGGTTCTCCCTTGAAAGTCTGCTAGAGGGGAAGGTAGGGTAGCAGGAAAGCTCCTTTTGCAGAGCTATCTCCTACCACAGTCTCAGGGTAAGGTTTGTGCAGAGACGTGTTTGTCAAGAGAAGAGCGGAAGCCTCTCCGATCCGTTTTGCCACTTCTCCACACACAGGGTCTAGGTGTAATCTTGGTGGGTGCCATGTTTTATGCAGAACAGAGAAGTTTGTGCCTGGACCTTGTTAGAGCAGTACTCCCCCCTCAGTGATGCTTGTGATATGGAGGTGCACAGGTTTTGGTTTATTCCATGCTATTATGCATCTGACCTTCAAGCTGGTATATCTGCAGGGAGGTCCATACAGATCAGGCTGAGAGTCTGGCCTTTTGTGTTGGTCAGCAGAAATGAATGCCTCACTTCAAACTCTCTTTTCATTGCTGAATCTTGTGTCATACATATGCAATCTGTTAACTATCCTCCATGTAGGAGTTCGGACCGCTAGTGTGATTATTGCTCTAACGGATGGAGAATTGCAAGATGTTCAGTTTTATTATGCAGAACAAGAAGTAAGTCACCTTCGTGTTTACCCAAACTAGCTTACGTTAAGCTTGTAGCCATTTACTGCTGGCTCCACTGATGATATGGCTGTGCACTTAATGGCTATTTTTTATTTTTTTTAGGCCAACAGAGCCAGAAGCTTTGGAGCCATTGTTTATTGTGTTGGAGTTAAAGATTTCAATGAAACTCAGGTAACTTTGCTTTATTCTTGTTTTGGTTTTTTTTTTGTGTTTTACTAGTGCAAAAGTAACAGCATCAGATGAAGGCATTTATTTAATTGCTTGAGGCATAAATAATTCTGTGTCTGTATGATGTCTCTTAGCAAGTATAAAAGGCCCAGTTTTGTTCACTGTAATTTTGTTTTCCTCATGATTTATGATTGTCTTTCTTTGCAGCTGTCAACAATTGCTGACAGCATCGATCATGTTTTTCCAGTTACGGGAGGCTTTTATGCCCTGAGAGGAACCATTGATTCAGTAAGTTCGGGGTTCTGAAACCCAGAAAAGGGCATCCTTTTCTGTATTAATAAAGCATAGATAAAAATGATTGCCAAAAATCCCATTATCTAAATCTTTTAGATTCTCAAGAAATCTTGCATTGAGATCCTAGCAGCTGAACCGTCGAGTGTTTGTGCAGGAGGTAAGTTTCCACAAGAACAATGTGATGAGGCAAATGAATGACGATGAAATATCATTAACTACCTAATGTGGGATTGAGGCCAAAACCCATGGGTGTGTTAGAGCAGCCCCCTCAGGCTGTAGCTATAGCCCTGTGTGTTACTCCTCCCTTGAGGAAGAAAAGTGTGCTGATAAACATGTAGCTGCTGCGGCTGAATGCCAGCTTGGAAAGCTGGCTGACGTAGCACTTGGGGAATTGGGGATACTGCTTTTAAAAATATTCAGAGAAGGAGACAGAAATGATGTAAAGCCAGACTGCCAGAGGTGCTTTAGGGTCTGGAGGTGATATCTCACCCAGTTCCTGAAAAGACTCTCTTCCTGGGATCTGCTAGGACTCCTCGTGAGCAGTTAGAGCAAGATTTTACAAAACAGTCCCAGAAATGCTTATTGAACCAGATATAATTAACTGCATAGGCTGAGATACCTGATGTGTTTTCAAAGTACTAATGTTTTACTTCTTTGCAATGAAAGAACAATTAATGTATATGGTACATATGAAGAATCCCCAAAGGAGCTGTTGATAACTTCATGCCTTTCATGTCTAGTATATTTAGCTTGGATTTGCTCTGGTTTGTGTTAGCAATTCACTTGCTGTGGTTTTTGCCTACTAGAGAGGCTATGGCAGCGGAGTGACACTGTAAGTTTGCTGGAAGGTACAGTTTACAACACTGTTATTTAGATCTGATGTTTACTGTCTTGTGTTCATTTTCTTATACACTGTAAAAACTGAGCACATAAAAACTGCAATGATGCATGAAAGCTGACCTTGAGAACAGATAAAAAAAAAGGAAACTAAGGAAAAAAAAAAATCACATAGGGTAATTGTTTACTCTTAGTTTTCACATGTTGATCACACTATGATCTTGCCCTGAGTATATCAATTTAAAATGAAATAAGCGTATCTTTTGAACTATCCCTAAATATATAATTGTGGACTATAAACATTTGTGAAAAAGTCTTGTCTGTGGAAAAAAATTTGAAAAAATGAATTGTATATTTTTTAAAAATCTCCAATTTTAAAGCTTTGACACTTCAAAGCTTTTTTTTATTTCATACTGATACATTCTTTGGGTTTTTTTTCTTACTTAGTGTACACCAGGTGATTTTTTTTGTGCAACAGTTTATTGCAAGCTTTCCTGTTGACTGAGAGTTGCATTTAGCTACATGAAAGTGTGAGTGTTCTAATGGGAGGGATTTCAGTAATATTCTTGTAATTGTTTGGAACAATGTCAAGGATATTGGAAAGTTGAATGGAAATTTGAAAATTGTTTTTCTAA
This sequence comes from Megaceryle maxima, assembly GCA_024605025.1. NCBI lineage: Eukaryota > Metazoa > Chordata > Aves > Coraciiformes > Cerylidae > Megaceryle > Megaceryle maxima. Next base: position 25,817 of record JANHGN010008180.1, read on the forward strand.
AGTATTTGAGAATAAATTTTCAAGAAAAGTGTATTGGGTCTGACTGAGCTGGAGTTAATTTTCCCCATAGCAGCCCTCCCAGTGCTGTGCTTTGCACTGAGAGCTGGAAAGGTGCTGATAACCCACACGTGTTGTGGCTGCTCCTGGGCAGGGCTCGCACAGCACCAAGGCTGTTCTTCAACATTCTCCCTGCAGTGGGATGGGGTGGACAAGATCTTGGGAGGGGACACGACTGGGACAGCTGACCCAAACTGACCAAAGGGATATTCCATACCATGTGACATCAGCTGAATTATAAAGTCTAGGAAAAGGGGGGGGATGCAGATGGACATCATCTTGTCTTCTGGAGCAACCGCTATGTGTTTAGAGCCCTGCTTCTCAAAAAAGGCCAAACGTTGCCTGCTGATGGGAAGTAGAGGATAAATCTTTGTCTTCTTTTGCTTCCACATATAGCAGTACTTTGCTTCTACATGAAACTGCTTTTGCCTTAGCCCGAGAGTTTCACCTCATTTTCTTCCCCCTGGTCCAGCTGAGAGGAAGAGGGGGAAGTGATAGATCAGCTCAGTGGGCACCTGGTGTCCAGACAAGGTTAAACCACCACAAAAAAATATCCATTTTTGAAAATCCATTATTTCAGAAAAAATATAATTTCTCCTTTTTCAAAAGGAATTAGTTTGATTAGTGATTCATGAGTTCAGAACACTTCATTTTTTGCCAGACTTACTAGGTAACTAGGTTTTTCACAAATGTAATTAAAAATACACAAGTACACTTAAAAGTAGTTTGCCCTTCTTAAAAAATAAGAAAAAATTGCTGCATTACTTGCATCTGCAAGTTTATCGGTGTCTTTGTGGCTTTCAAATTAGACCAATATAAACCAGGCAGGACCACTTGCTGTGTATTGCCGCCTATTCATCAAATTACCTGCACTTGTCTCACTTAAATTCTGAGGTTTGTTCTGTCCCTGTTGACAAAACTGTCCAGCAAAGGCTGACACGCTGCCAAGTGTGGTGCTGAATCACCAGGGCATGAAGACTTGGGTCTCACGTACTTGAAGCTTTACCTATAGCAGTAGGGAGCTTGAAAACAGGAGGAAGGCAGAATTGCATTCCTGAATGGCGCGTACTGTCGTCATGGGTTAAATAGTCATTAGCACCAAGATTCAGGCCTGTAATAGCTTTTATTATGACTCTAGTCCTGTGAGTCTTAGCTGAAATGAGCTCCTGCAAGAAGTTTTATAGTGTAAGCCTGCAAATATTTACACTTCTGCTTGGCTTTATTACCCTTTTTTTATTCCACTTCAGCATTGCCAGAGGTTCATATTTATAGCTCTGTGCACTACTGTATCCTAAAAGGAAATTCCTGGGATTTAACTTTTTTTTTTTTTTTTTTTTTTTTTTTTTTTTTTTTCCTGAATCCAGTCCCCTGGACAGTCATATTTCTACTCTCTATATAATGTGATTGATTTATTTTTTTAAATGTACTTTATTTGGACTTTTAACGCAAAAAGTACTGAAGCCTATAAAGTCATCTCAGGATTTTAATGCATTTTAAATTTAGGTAATTGCTAATACAGTTTATTGATAACGTATAGGTAAATATATAGCCATTGAATCCTATATAAATATATTTAGAACTGGCTGAAAATTAGAACATAACATTTTCCAGAAATGCAACATTCTTCCCTCTTTTTTTTAAGTTGGGATTTTATTTTTTAAATGTAGGTGAAAATTTTGATTGAAAAATAGTAGATTTTTTGAAAGAATGCAGTATATTACCACATTTTCCAGCAAAGAAGCTTGCTTGTTTACAGCCATGAAATATGTATGCTTTTTTGTATGAAAGTTGTCTGAGTGCAGAGGTGATAATCAATTTGGCTTTTATTTAGCATTATTACTAATTTTTAGAATCTTGTATAAGCTCGTGAGGGCTTTGTGTTGCCAGCTGTGATCAAGGCTTAGAGCAGAGTCTGTCCTGTTCCTTGTAACTGTTCTTGCACCTCATAATTACTAATGTGTTGGTGATTACTGGTGATCTGAGCTTCATTTTTGACTTGCCAGAGGTTTAGTAAAATGCCGATGAAACCATTTCCATATGGTGACAGCTCCAGTTGGGACTCTGTCTCTCTGTGAAGAAGCTATCTGGCAAGTCCATTTACAAATTTATCTCGTCACGTTGTGGCAGCTATCTGATGCTTAATGCTTTCTGACCCTGCAAATTCATTGTCCCCAATGTGGAGCAACATAGTTGGGTCCTTCGTGTTCCCTATGATTTAAAGTGACCAAGACATGCAGCCTGTAAATAGGCTATCCAGTGCAGAATTGGAGGTGCCTCATATCTTGTCTGACAGCATCATTGCTTTGATTATGCTTACTGTATACGGATGTGATTGAAAGGTTTTGTTGGATGTGGCATCCTACTGGCCACATCAACTACCAGGTGTGGATGTAAGCCGTCAGCTTCTCATCAGAGTCACAGAAGCGAAGCCGACAGCACAGCCACCGCACACCAGCTTCAACCTACCATCTCGCTGCCAGCGCCGCCCGGTTATTTCAGTGCTGACCTTTTTCCCTTCGCTGTCTTGTCAAAAGCTACAATCTACGATCTGACAGTAACTAAGGAAGAAAAGGACGCAGCCAGAGCCAGGGCGCAAAATTAAATGGAATTAGCCATTTCAACAGACCATCATCCAGAACATGTTAATGCTCCAGAGCATGTGAAGGGGCAGGCTTCTTAACAGCAACAACCAAATCCAGTACCATGCAAGTCTGGTATTGAAACTATATTGTCAGCCTGTGTTGGTGGATAGATTACTACCCAGTCAGTTGTTCATGACTGACTGTGCCAAGTGGCAGTGACAATGAAAAGGAGGGCAGAAGAGGTAAACTGTCTTGACAAGACTAAACTTCTAGATGGAGCTTTTACCTTAATTTTTTTTGTGTTCAAGTCTCTTACTTGCTGCATCTTTTTAAAGCCACTGAAATAAGTATCAATTACACCTTTATCACTGCTGCCTTTTAAGATCATTAGTTCAGGAGAGAGGAGAAAATGAAATCTAAGTGCAATTTAATTTCAGCAAGCTGCTTTTTAGATTATAAAATTGAGAGGAAAAAAAAAAAAATTATCATCTTAGCTGTCTGTTCAGGTCACTGTGGAGTGGGCTGGCTCTAGCAAGTCTGGGGTAATGCATGGTCCCTGGCAGGTAGTTCTGGTGAATGGGCCCAGCTGTCCTCAGGGCTGGCCATGACTCTCAGCTTTGCTGGCAAAAGAAGAGATGCTCATCAAGAATAATTCTCAGTGTGTCAGCTGGGTTAGATGTGGAATGGCTTAAGGCATGAATCAGAGTAACTCCAGATTCTTAATGGAGTAAGAAGCAGCTGAAGCTGACCTATAGTCCACTTCTGTTTGTTTAAAGAAGTGTCTCTCTCCCACACCCCGTGGGAACCAGGAGGTATAACTCTTCCCTTAAAAAGGGAGGCCAAATTCAATGCTGGTTTTAGTGTGTTGGGCTCTTAATGTGCTCAGTGAGGCCTCAGATTGGATCATCTTCCTCCAGCAAAGTGCCAAAGCATGTATTTCCCTTTAATATGCACTGCAGTAGATATTTTCTTTCTCCCTCTCCCAAAATATCTTCTCAGATTCCCATGTTCCTTGCAGCCTCTGTCAGTTCAGAGCACTGCTCTAGGGGGAGTTTACCATGAGGAAAAACAGATTGTGGGTTTCCAGTGCTTGAGCATAACATGTGCATGCCCTTGTCCAATTCACCTGGAGTTGCATTAGACCTCAGTATAGTGAGAATGTCTTTTTGTCAAGAAAAAGCGGTTTGTATGGAAAAGTTAACTCTCCACATCCTGATGCTAGCATGTCTTGCAGTAACTTGATAGTGAAGAGCAGGCAGACTAAGCTGAATATGTATTTCAGCTCCCTTTGGGCTTCGAGTAGTGTTATCCAATAACAAGTCCTTCCTTCAAAGTATACAAATATCATAGCAGTGCATACAACATGTTATCAAAAGACAGATCTCGCATCACATAAAATTTAGGTACTGCTCCTCTCAATCCTATCAACATTGTTTTCCTCTGATTTTTAATAGGTTGGTCAAAATGTACTTGATAATGCATATGGACTTGTTTATGGTTTTACTTGCTGCTAGCAGAGGTCTATGCAGTTTGTTCTTATTTTTCTATGTGTTCCTTAAAGATTAATGGGTCCTGTGTTGTTTTGGTCTCAGATGATGCTCAGCAGCAGGTATAAGAAAGCTCTATGGAGGATTCAGCTAAAGCAGGAGATCTGTGTGTGAACGTGCTTTCCCTTGCTGCATGCCCTGGGTCTCAGCTATCAGGTGGCTTCTTGCATGTAGCACCAGCGTGACTTCCAAAAATACAACAGATTTCTAATGTCTCTCCACCTGCCTGTGTTAAAGATGTTATCTCTGTGGTCAGTGTAACAGCTACAATGCATGTTGTTGTGACCTAGAAGGCAGTTTCCCTTCCCATTTCCCCTCCTGGTGCATCTTGTGCCTCACTTGGCTAGGCCTGTTGGGCTGGCCCCAAGGGGAAGGAGACTGTGGCCCTATGTCAGGCTCCACCTGTGTGAAGTAAAAGGGAAGGAAGAGCAGTGAATGGTTGTGGAAAAGCTCCAGGAAGAACACCTGTATAGGTTACTAAGAAATATTTTTGAAAGCTTCTGCAGGGATGCTGAGAAATCACCTTACTGATCTCTCTGGCAACAAACAGAGGGGTTTTTTTCAGGTGTGTGAGCAAGCTCAATGCAGTGCAACTTGATCGGTAGTGCCAACGGTGAGGGTATGTGCAGCTGGGATCTTACTTCTGACAGCAGCTTTCTTAGGTTGGCTCTACTGAGATATGAAACTGCTCTATTACTAAAAAGACCATTGAAAGGTTGGCTGAAAAAAAAAGTGATGACACTTTTCCTGATGAAGGAACAAATCACAGTTGCTCATGACAGTAATGACAAAAATCACAGGTACCCCCTCCTGTCAGGACTGAAGCAACAGAAGTTGAGAGCATCTGAAGGGTGGGTTTGGGAGCACTTACCCTGGCCAGCATACAGTGTGTCTGCTGTGGTAGGTCTCTTGTGCTACTGGCTACTTGGTTTCTGCTGGTGGGGCAGTGGTGGGGGAAAAGCACAAAGAAAATTGCAGCACCTGGATCTTTAGTTATTTCTATGCACAGCAGATGCTAATGGGGCTGTGCAGAGGCTCAGTTCTCGCATGGACTGAAAGGTTGTATTTTCCAGGACTTGTACCAAATGCAAAGCTTCCTCTCTGATTCACAAGGGGGTTATGAGGGAAGTTCTGTTTGTCTGCATCTGTTTGAACAGAGCTGCTACAGAAAGCCAGGTGCCATCTGCTATGTAGATAGGAGGAAGGACTGGCGCTTATGGTTAGCAAAGGTGTCTGGCCCAAAAGCCACAGAGGAAGCATGAGATGATGTCATTCATGTCACAGTATTACTGTGGCACTCCTAATTAAGGCATTAGGGATCATTGGGATGCCTGTGGGAGCAATCTTGAGATGAGTGTTGCTCTGTGAAGCACCAGTGCTGTACAGCAGTCTTGACTATTGCTGCTGAATATCGAGACTCTCAGTGTGAATGCTTTTCTTCTGATGTAAGGCAGAGAACAGCCATTGCTATGTTGTAATTGAGATCCCTCTGGAAGGAAATATTTGTATTTGAGCTATTTTTCATTATCTTCCTGTGTTTTTACTTACAGAGTCATTTCAAGTTGTGGTAAGAGGCAATGGCTTTTATCATGCAAGAAATATCGACCAGGTACTCTGCAGCTTCAAGCTCAACGACAGCCTTACTATTAGTAAGTTTTCAGGCTAATGCATACCAGTGCCTCATGTGGCTGTGTTACCTCATGAGTGACAGAGGTGATGCAGCCCATCTCTTGTCCAGGTTGGGGGATGTGGGGGGAGCTGAGTAGGGTTCTACATATAACAGAAGCTTGAAATGCATCTTTAATCAATCCTGTGACATGTGGGCATTGGGTTGCAAGGGCTTACATGGCATGTGCTGCTACAAAAGGAATTTCACCATCGTAGTGATGGTACACATGGGTGATGCATACAGTCAGTGAGGACTGGATATCCAGTTTTAAGATAGAGAAATAAAATTGTTCCCTATTCCCTTATTCATCACCAATAAAAAGAAATAATGCTGTCTTGATAGAGTGTCTTCAGAGTAGTGACCAATTTGGAAGACACCATAAAGCAGGGCCTTCCCAGGCTGGCTCCATCCTCTGACGCCAGTTGCTGGTCTCATTGCAGTGAGCATGTGACACGGAAACTCCCTGTCATCGCTGTGATAAACAGGGGCTTTTGTTTGCTGTCTCAGCAGCTTGGCAAAGGACTGAATGGCCTCAAAAAATATTGAGTGTCCAGTTTCTCAGCAGTCCCCTCTTATTCCTGAGAAGCCATGTATGTCTGGCAGAGTGAAGCACTGCATGGGGAGGGGAGCTTTGCCCCTTTTCCGTATGTACTCCCCTTGTTGGCTGAGCACAGTAGAGGCTTTCATATCCTGTTGCGGTCAGACTGGTGCCTTCCCTAGCAGTGAATTCACTTACAAGAGGGAGCACATGAATTGCTCCTTCATTTCCCATCCTAGTTGCCTACGTGGAGGCTGCATTAAATAAACTCTGGTGGTCTTGCTCTCATTCCACTTACAGATGCCCTTTGCCAGGGATTTATTTCTTGTGGTTTACCAGGTAGACAGTGTTGGGTTTTTTTTTTCTTGTCCCTAATGCACTCATACCTTGACTGGGCTTTACACAGTAAGTGCTGATCTGTACCTGGAAGTACACAGAAGGAAAACTACCTGAATTCCACATCTCCTCCATGCTGTGTTCTCCTTGGGTTAGGTTTGCAACAAATGTTGTGATGAGACATTGATCTATGCTGGCTGGCTGGCTTTTCCCCCTGCCCCCAGCTTGCCCTAAAGCATATCACTATGATTTCCATGGTCTCATCTCTGCCAAAACAGGGAAATAAGCTTTGTCTTCATGTGTGCTTGGGATGGGTGAAGCATGAAAGAACAACTTTCATATCTGTTTCTGTTCTAGTTATTTTTTTCCCTAGGTAGAAAGAGTAATTGAGTCTCTAAGGTTTAAATAAGGTGGCAGCTTTTATCAGCCCCTAATTCACTTGGGTTTGACTTTCTCTGGACTAGCACCTTAGCCACTTTGGGCCATTCGGGGCTAAGGTGCGGTCATAATAGTGACTTGTCTTGCTCTTGTGCCTCAGTTTGTGTAGTTCTGGTAGAGTGGCATTGCAGGATTACTGCTGAGCCTTTTCTCTGTGTTCATGGGACTTGTTTTTCTGGATGTGGCTTTTGAAAGCAACAGGATTAGCATTGCTGACTCTTGGAGCAGCAATGTGCAGAGAGGCAGGAAAACACTCACAGCCGTACTTTTAACTTTGCCTGCACTTGGACCCCCATAAATATAGGCAGTTTCCAGATGATGCTGCTGTGGAGGGGAGGTTGGGGACAGGAAAAGCAGCAGCTAGTGCAGGACAGGTCCTCACAGTGATAGCAGTAATGGACCTTTTCTGCCTGTCTCCTGTATATGATCAGCTATGGTTTGGTTGAGTTTTGTTTTATTATCCTTTTGTCTCTGCCCTCTTCAGCTCTACCCCATCCCTGTTATTCCTTTTCCTTGGGCTCAAACAGTGCAGCCTTGGCTTCTCCTGTTTGTGTGTGTTTGAAAGTGGGTAGGCAAAATAGAACACTGTATTTTTGATCCTTTCAGTAACTTGTGGGTTCAGACTATTCAGTATGAATAGATTTTGCATGCATTTGTCAGATAGATGAGTTGCTCAAAGCTGGCTTCAAAATGGTTGATCATTGTGGTCAGGAACTTCTAGGTCTTATCTGTATCATTACATTGGCATCAGAGAGAATAGTCGTCCTAGTACTTGGATTTATAATCACTACTGTTGGGGAATACTGGTACTTACCTATATAGAGAATTTGTCTGTGGCTCTCAGTGGTGTCAACGCATCTCCAGGGAATGGCTTGCTTGGGACAATTTTTTTTTTTTTTTTTTTTTTTTTTTTTTTTTTTTTTTTTTTTTTTTCTTTATTTTTTATTAATTTTTTTTGTTTTCTAATAGC
>JANHGN010008183.1:0-15326 GCA_024605025.1 Megaceryle maxima
TCACTGCCTGACAGCCTAAAAAGTCCCTCCCCAGCTTTCTTGTAGGCCCCCTTAAGATACTGGAAGGCCACAATAAGATCTCCCTGGAGCCTTCTCTTCTCCAGACTGAACAACGCCAACTCTTTCAGTCTGTCCTCATATGAGAGGTGCTTCAGCCCTTTGACCATCCTCGTGGCCCTTCTCTGGACACGCTCCAGCACATCCATATCCCTCTTGCCGTAGGGGTTCCAGAACTGGACACAGTACTCCAGGTGAGGTCTCAGAGAGTGGAGTAGAGGAAGAGAATCACCTCCCTCGACCTGCTGGCCACACTTCTCTTGATGCAGCCCAGGATACGATTGTCTTTCTGGGCTGCAAGAGCACACTGCTGGCTCATGTTGAGTTTCTCATCCAACAGTACCCCTAAGTCCTTTTCTTCAGGGCTGCTCTTGATCCAGTCACTGCCCAGCCTATAGGTGCTTGGGATTGCCCCAACCCAGATGGAGGACCTTGCATTTTGGCCTTGTTGAACATGATCCAAACTACTTTGCAGTGAGGCAAGTTATTGAGAAGATCAAGTGTATCCATAACAACTTGAGCTGTTTTCAAGAAGAATCAGTCTTTGTCATTTGTAAGTCAAACAATTCTAAGTTTCCCTGTCTCTAATTATGAAGTGCAGGTGTAAGAACCTATCAGATCCTAAGATGAAAGCTATCTATAATTAAGTCATTATTTATTTAACCCATCTGCTCAGTCCTTTGAATGCTGAGGTTGAGTCATTCATTTGAAATTAACTTTAAAACACACACAAAAAAAAAAAAAAAAAAAAAATTACTTCCCTTGTGGAAAAGCAATATGTAAGAAAATATTTTTATACAAAATCACTTTTGGTGTAATTTTCTCTGCCTCTAGCAAAAGAACATAGGAATTTTGTCTTTTAAGAAAGTCTGTGCATAGGTGCCAAGTGTCTCAATTCATGTGCCCATATAACCGTATCAAGAAATGGATATGAAAAAATATGCTTATACAGTGGCAGTAGAAGGTAACACACTAACAAAAGGTTCTGTTGTAAGGATTTCTTCATAGGACCTACATTGCTTCATATAATTCCCTGTTTCTCTCACACTGAGTCATGGAAGAACTATGTTCCTGACTTAAGTGTCTTAGTGAGGTGCACAAAATCCATAGGAAGAATCTGTGCCTTCATATTCTTTTCTTTTATGGCTCTATGGTAAAGTGTTTGTTCATTTCTCCTGTAATTAGGTATGCAGGGCAGGTAAAAATGATATATGTACGCCTTGAAATTCAATTCCATTCCCCTGTTTGCTATCATTATTGAGAGAACATTCAGATATTCCTGTAGGCTGTTATATTCATTCATCTTGGAACAGGATTTTATCCCCTCCCTGTTTGGTGATCTGCCTAAAATCAGCCTGCGGTAATGAAGTTATGGGAGAAAAAGATGTGCATAAAGAAGTGTAGAACTGGAGATTAAACTGCCTATGCAATTCATGTTATGCTAATTAGATACATAAGATCATTCAGAGCAGGGTAATGCAGTGATATTACTAAGAAAACGATACAATTTACTATGGGGAGCCTTTACTTAATACATCATATTTCAGCAAGAAACTTAATAAAAAGAAGCGTAATACGTAAATACCACCAAGAAGTGTAGAAGATAATGCAGCATTTGATCAGACTAATATATAAATTCTACAGTGAAACCTTATTTATAACAAGTTACTTGAGAAACAAAATATACCTATTGCTTATTGTTAATGCTGAAACAATAGCTTAATAACTAAGGATACCAGAAGAGGCATAATAAACATTTCCTATTATTTATATTTCCTGGTTGCCTATAGTGGCAATATAACTTAATATTTGATTGAATGGTCGGAATATGAAGATATTTCCTTTGCAAAGTAATCCTAGCACTCAGCTGCAATACAGCAAGAAATGTTACCATGGTGCTGTTATGAGGCTTATCCCATGATATTTTTCCCTCAATTTTATTGATGCTTCAATTTTTAAAGCCATTCAGTTTAATGAAACTGAGTAATAGATATTGTGCTATAATATGTTTTGACTTCTATCCCGTCAAGGGTCAAAAGAACATCATTTGTTTGTTCAATCAAGATAATGTTACTTGTTATTAGCATTATGGGAGAATTTAATTTTGTCTCTCTTATGAGGAAACCATCTCTCTTATGAGGAAAGGCTGAGGGAGTTGGGTCTTTTTAGTCTGCACAAGTCTGAGGGGGGATCTTATCAATGCTTATAAATACTTAAAGAGTGGCTTTTTTTCAGTGGTGCCCAGTGAGAGGACAAGAGGTAAAGAACACAAACTTGAACATAGGAAGTTCCATCTAAACATGAGAAGAAACTTCTTTACTTTGAGGGTGATGGAGCACTGGAATAGGCTGCCCAGAGAGGTGGTAGAGTCTCTGTCTCTGTCAACATTTGAAACTCACCTGAGCATTCTCCTGTGCAACCCTCTCTATTTAGACCTGCCTTAGCAGGGGGTTTGGACTACACATTTTCCAGAGGCTCCTTCTAGCCCCTATCATTCTGTAATTCTGTGATTTTGTAATATCTCTCTGAAAACCTGGGATGTCCATTTGAAACAGTGATGTCATGTCTTTTATTGGGCTCTTCCCTGAAGAAGTACCTTCCAAAATTATGGGAGAAAAAGGGTGGGAAAATTGTAGAATGTTCTGGGTTGGAAGGGACCTCTAAAGGTCATCCTGTCCATTCCTCAAAAGAAAGTGAAAAGATTTAAATGAGATGATAGCTACATGATTTAAGATTTCTGACTCACTGTCTGGGGTTCATGTTTCTCTTCTGCATTCCTGCACTGTCTGAAGGCAGTGACCTTGCATGTGAAAATATAGTTGATACAGAGTTGTCACCTGTGTAAATTGTTTGAAAGAAGTGCAGAACTGTACCTGACTGTTACCATATTTCTGTGCATATTAAGCAGATTATATTGGTGGCAAGGGTCAGCTAAATTTCCTCTGGATAATTCTGAATTTTTTTTTTTCCTCCTAAAAGCATCTTTATTTCAGTAAACTTCTAAAACCAAATCTAACTGAAGATTTGAGAACTTGCTAAGCTGGTTCTGTTAGGCCAGCTGAGAATACAGACTTCTGAGGCTAATCTATTTAGTCAGTCCTGATAGGCACACTGTCCCACAGCTGAAGACAGAATGGCTGTGTAACAAATCCTGATTTCACAGCAGGTTACACTGAAAACTGTAAGAACTTGACTATAAGTCATAGATCTTAATTGTTCAGATGTTCCTGCTGAAGATCTGGAAAGTTCTGTGAGTTTTGGCTTGGTATTTCTTCCATCCACACAGAAACTTGAAGTCATCAACTCCATATTCTGGTGCTCTTAGTTCATCCATTTCTTCCAAGGCTTGAACATTTCCAAATCTTCATCAGTTGACTAGATCTGACAGGGGACAGAAATTATGGCTTTTAGTGCTGTAGTGGGGTCAGATGCATCCATCTTGGAAGATGGTCAAGTAGAGAGGCTGAAAGAAGATGTAACACTGAACTATGCTGCAAATTTCAGTACGGCATTAAAATTGGAAATTTATGAAGGGCTGTCACTGTTTACTTTGGAAAAGTAAAACAGTTGGTCAGTATCAAAATGTGGTGGAATATGTCAATTTATATCTCAGTATCAGTAAAGTACCGATAGTGTAATCCTTACTGTATTTCTAATCTCCTGTGTGAGAAATGTAACACCTCATGACTTTATTCAACATTCTTATCATTGCAAGCACAGGGTTGTGTTTGTTTTTTTTTTTTTCTCCCAGTACTGTGTGCATAGAACATTGGTCATTTTTAGATTGTAAGTAAAAATTCATTTAGGAGAAAAAAAATCTCTTTTCAACAATCTGCTAGTTCAAGCCTCTAAGTATACCATACTTAGAGAGTAACATTCAATTACATTAAAGAACTATCAGCCACATCTTTATAAAACAGGAGATAAAACTAGATGATATGCTGAGGAGATCTACAAACTAACCTGCCATTTCAAGGTCCTTTACATTTGTACTTAATGTAATCAGAACATGTTACCAATTTTTTATTATCTAGAGTGCTTAAAGTCCTGAAAACATTTTTCTTTTTCTTTCTTTCTTTTTTTTTTTTTTTTTTTTTTGATTCCATGCTATTTACTGAAGTATGTAAGTAAAGAATATAATTGACATTTCACATGACACATACTACATCTTCTGGACAACCTAACATTACACAAAAAAGCCAATTTTATGAAATGATCAGCATTACTTAAACAGTCTAGGAATCTAGACAAATATATTCAGGCAGCTTTTTAAAATAAATGACGAAATGTGTTTTCACTCATTTATTGCTGTGCTGATTGCTATTTACACAGCACAAGCAGATAGCAGGTAATATTAATAAACTCTTACTCTCAGTGTCCACAATATCTACATATTTAAAAGTGCATTAAAAAAAAAAAAAAAAAGCAAGCCCAATTAAAAAGTGACCCCCTCACAGAGAAAACAATTTCTCGTATGACTTGTCATCAAGAACAAATTTGGTATTGATTCTGCTCCCATAATTTTATCTCATCAGACAGTTTGTCTTTATATGATACAATGTAGAAATGCCTGCTTTCCAGCTCTGCAATGTGAATGTGAGGTCTAGTCATAGGGCTATCTCAAACAAGGTCACCTCACACAATTTTGTCCACCTGTGGGACATATAGATACCACTAACTTCAATCTTACATTCCTTGCAGCAAAGCCTTACTTGCAGCATTGTGCTGTTGGCTTTCTCCAGCTCTGACTCTTCCTCCCACTAGCTGCAGCTGGTCAAGCCCATCTATTACTAACCAGCTGCAGCAGCTGCTTTCACATCCCTTCCATGTCACATCCTTGTGGTCTAGAAGGGCCATTCTCCAACTGCTATCTTCTACTGTAATCTCTTCTGTGTTACCCTTTTTGGGTAACACAGCCCTCTTTGGTGACATGCTTCCATGCAGGAAGTCCTACATACTGGAAGAGAAGGAACTCAACAAATCTGGCTGCTAATGTAATCTTGTTGACAGATTATTCTAGTGTAGTTCCAAAGTCTGTTGAAGCTAATGGAAAAATCTCTGACTCACTGAGTTTGAATCAGGTCCATGCACCCCTGCTGATAAATTTCTTCAGAGCTGGATCTGTGGGGAGTTAAGTATCCAACTGATAGTTTCAAAACTATATTTAAATTAACTGTCTTAGTCCAGAGAGGCATATTATCCTTTATAGCTTCATAGGGTTATGCACTGAAAACAGACCTAACAGGTTGAATTGTGTCTAGACCCTCACCTTTGCCTGGTTACCACACATCCACAGGAGTCTACCTAGCAATTAGATGTCAGACCTGAACTAAGTCAGAAGATCATACAGAAGAAAAGTAGCAGCAGGCTAGGTCATGATGATGCCCCACTGTATGGAACAATAGCTGCTATCAAGAGCCAGGGCTTCTCTTGTCAGAGGGCTAGGATCTCTTTGCTTGAGTAGGTGGATTATAATGTGTTGCTATAAATTAAATCTCAGCAGCCTCAGGTGAACAGAGTTAGGTCCACTTTCAATGCTTAACAATATTCTTTGGCATATAAGATGCTAGGTACTTAGTCATGTCTTTTTAAATCAGTTCTGTATCTTTAATTCTCCTTCAGCTTTCACTTTGCCAAGGCTTTTCTTTCTTCTTTCTATACATTTTTACTTAAGCTTACACATGATCCTTCTTTGCTTTTCTGTTTCCCCTCCACATGCTAATCAGTCTTCCAGTCCATTCTTAGTCTCCCCAGGGCCAACATGCTTTTAGCTACACTCCATAACCTCTGCCCCGTGTCTTTCTCAATATTTCTTAGATGTCTTGCTTTGACTCTGTGTTGTGCCCTCTTCAAGAAACCTGTTTGACTATGGAGAAAAAGGCATGCAATGAGGCATCAATAAAGGGACAAAGATCAGGTACCTTGAGAAGGTAGAACATCAATAAAAAAGAAGGAATGAATGCCTCTGAGGAAGATAAAGCAGCATGGTTCACAGCCCTGGAGAATGCTAAGCAGGCATAACATGTTTGTAAGGTAAATAATGGCCTAAGACAAAAAATAAAACAAACAGATGAAGCAGAGTATCAAACAGAATTTAAATAAATTATCAGCAAGAAAACCGTTCTTAAACCACAAAACACTAGAGATCATTTAATTAAAAATATGTTAGATCATGTCATGTGACTATGATAGTAATATCTTGTCATTTATTTTGGTGATATTGAGGCCAGAAGGTCTGGTGTCCTGGGCTGAACAAGATTTAAATAACAAAACTTGTGGTAAATTTGGTTATTTAAATAGAAAACTAAGTGAAAAAAACCCCTTGATTTACTTCAGTGGAACCATCAACTTGACTGTTTTGGGATCTGAAAAGCAATATTTGACTTGATACCTGCCATTTTATCTCACTTTCTCTCTTAACATTATAGCTGGTAAACACAGGACCTGAAGCTGTGTGTAATGCCCTGCTGGGGGAATCCTTGGCTCCTTTTGTAGCCAGTACTGCCTTTGAATGTACAGGTAAAATCACAGGAGAGTGGAGAGAAAAAAGTTAGAGGAAACATTGGCTATTGGGCACCTTTGCCTTGGGCCTCATCATCAGCAATATTAAAATAGCTCATATTAGTGTACAGCTGGACAAATAACAACTGAATAACATTTTTCTCATTTCAGAAATTTTCTCATTTCAGAAATTTATGCTGATTTAAAAATAAAACCCAGAAGTACATAGATTATTTTTCCCTTCACATATGCAGTTCAAGATTACTTTTTCTGTGAAGGGCAGTATTAAGTAGGCCACATATGTTATTGTTTGCTAACATTAAAGTAGAAGAGTGTCAGCCATATATTACCTATGGGACGCTCCTCATTTAAATTATCACAGAATCACAGAATTTCTGAGGCTTGAATAGACAGCCAAGATCATCGAGTCCAGCCTATGACCCTGACATCAGCTAGACTGTGTCACTAAGTGCCACATCCAATCTTTCCTTAAACACCTCCAGGGATGGTGACTCCACTACCTCCCTGGGCAGTCCATTCTAGTGTCTCATCACCCTTCTGTGAGGAAGTGCTTTCTAAGATCCAACGTAAACCTCCCCTGGTGCGGCTTCAGGCCCCACCCTCTTGCCCTGTCACTAGTTGCCTGGGAGAAGAGCCCGACCCCCACCTGACTACAACTTCCCTTGAGATAGTTGTAGATTGTGATAAGGTCCCCTCTGAGTCTCCTCCAAGCTGAACAACCCCAGCTCCCTCAGCCTCTCCTCATAAGATCTTCCCTCCAGTCCCTTCACCGGCCTCATCGCTCTCCTCTGGACCTGCTCCAGCACCTCAATGTCCTTCTTGAAGTGAGTGACCCAGAACTGCACCCAGTACTTGAGGTGAGGCCTCACCAGTGCCAAGTACAGGGGGAGAATTACATCCCTAGACCTGTTGGCCACACTTTTCCTGATACAAGCCAAGATGCCATTGGCCTTCCATGCCACCTGGGCACACTGTTGACTCATGTTCAGACAGCTGTCAACCAGTACTCCCAGGTCCCTCTCTTCCAGGCCGCTCTCTATCCACTCATCCCTCAGTCTGTAGCACTGCAGGGGGTTACTGTGGCCAAAGTGTAGGACCCTACACTTGGTCTTATTAAACCTCAGACTGTCCAGGTCCCTCTGCAAACACTCAGTTGATGTCTTAGGTACTGACTGTAGGAAATGCTTTTTATATAGGATTTTTTTTTACAAATATTGATAATGATTTAGCTCTAGGGCTTAGCTAGCTTGTTACAGCTTAGAAAAAAAAAAAAAGTCAATCGAAAAATGTACTAAATTTTTACAAAGTCAAATAACTTATTTAGCGATTGGTAAGACCCCTATATATCACTACAGACTTTTCAGCAAGGTTCTGAAAATGAATCTGCAGTCCTGTTTAACATACCCAGGACTGCCCAGAGCACTCGCCTTACATAAATCAATTCTGTTCATACCCCAATTGTTATGAAATGTAAGTCTTGATTCTCAGATTACCAAATCTCTTACTTTAGGAAAGAAGAGCCAAGTGCTGCGGAGAAGACATTCCAAACAGCAGCACAGAACCCCTCATTTGTAAAACCCAAAGATGAGAGAACAGCTCTGCCATCTTCAGCTTTTCTATGTATTATACAATGTATGTGGTGCTGCTGACATTATGAAAAAGGTGGTGTTAGGTTCTCAATGGGTCATGGTTACATTTATGTAATTTAAGAAAAAAGCGAGCCTAAATGTAGATAAGCAACACAGAAATTCTTGGAAGTGAAGATACTAGACTTCAGATGGTATTTTTATGATATAGGTCTTATTTTTTCATTCTCTTGCAAACTTCTTGTAAAGCACGGACATTGTCCCAGCTTAGCGTCAGGGAGTAGGGGCTGGAAAGCAGCTAAAAATCTCCCCACAGTGTGAGTTGCCTTCTGAATAATAAAATCAGTTAAATGCCTCTGGGTATGACAGTAGTGAAACACTACAAGACACAATATTCTGTTAAATTTAATAGCATTTTTGTAACTGTAATGAAGTATCTGTTTCTCAGTTTCTGTAACACTTGTTCGAGGTACATTACCCATATAATTAAGCATGATTAAATGATAATTGCAGTCTTTTTGAAAAGTAATTCCATGGTTGTTTATTCTTTTCAGAAAGTAGATGGCATTTATTTTGCATGTGTCAAGGAAAACTCTAAATGTTAAAGAAGTTGCTAAGGAATAATTACCATAAATTTACAAAGGAATTACTAGGTAACATATGCTCAGTTTTGAGTAAGGTACTACATAAATTTCTAAGAAGACAAAATTGTATTTTCAAAAGGGTATTATTTTTGTATTATTTCTGAAAAACAGTCAAGGCAAGTGAAAAAATCTGTATTCAGATATGGGTGATAACAGTATTTAAGTGTTCTGCCATGTTATTTTATCTATAAAAATGCTCTTTTGTCATCACTACAGAAGAACCTTTTTGCACCTAATTCTGGAGACAACACAAGACATGCATTGAGGCTCTTTTGCTTTGACATCTCTTCTTTCGAATGCAGATAATACTGTAAGGAAAGAGTCAGAAGTTCTGTACTGCACCCTGCTACTTTGTATGTTAGAAAAATAAACACTGACTTCACATAGATTAACTTTTTAGTTTGGATCAAGAGTACACCTCTGAAGCAAATCTGATTATCTGTGCTTACAGCACTGTTTCACATCCCATGTTTCAGTGCAGTCTCAGTGTAATCCTTTCAAATGAAGCTAAAGAAGTGCAGCAGGAGTGCACCTAATGCTTTTCAAGAAGGTCCAGGTGAGAGCTAGGATGAGCAAAAACCTCAAAACTTGTTTCCTGAAGTTGTCAGGTCCTCATCATCACCTCTCTGGCTCTATAGATGCACTTCTTTAGCCTGTCACTATTTTCTTATGTAGGCATAGCCTATATGGCCTTTGTGGCCAAATATATGTTGTAGGCCTAAAAATCTTCCTAGGGCTGGAGGTTACAATAGAGTCTTGTCTAGTACTTCATAGCTATTACTGTGGAAGTGCCTTTGCTGTTCTCCTGATTTTAGGTCTGGAACGAGACTGTATACTGTTGCTTTCCAAATTCTTATTCCTATCTGGAGGGCATTTCAAATGACAATACATATATTTTAAATCTGAAGGTAACAATCACAAAATAAACCTACAGACAGAATTTCTCTGAAATAGATTTTGATATTTATCATTGTGATTTATATTTTCCTTGGGAGAATGGTTTTATTTTAAATTGTTTGCCTCCTCTTTGGGAGCACCCTGCTCTATGAAAGCAGTTTCTATTTAGTAAGTCCTTGCTCTTTATTAAAAATTACTTAATATTAAGATGATAATTTATTTCAATTTTATTAAATGTTAATAGTATTTATCATAGAGCATTTCAACATATAGCTGAGAGACTTGGGATTGTTTGGCCTGGAGCAGTCTCAGTGCAGATCTTATCAATGTTTATCTGAAGAGGGGTATAAGGAAGTAAAACCCAGGTTCCTCTCAGTGGTGCCCAGTGACAGGGTGAGAGACAACAGGCAGGAACTGAAACACATTAAATTCTTTGCAAACACAAGAAAACACTTTTCTTACTGTGAAGGAACAGGTTGCCAAGAGAGGCTGCACTTTCCATCTTCAGAGACATTCAAAACCTGACAGGACATGGCCCTAGGCAGCAGCCTGATGTGATTTGCTCTGCTTGAGTAGGGGGGCTTGGACTAGATGGTCTTCAGAAGTGGCTTCCAACATCAACAAATCCATGGTTCTGATGTATGTCTTACTGGACATGTTTCCTCTACCTGGATCATAGCATTGGCTAAGGGTCAGTCTGTACCTTGTGGCATCTAGGTGTTGCAAAATCTTACTGGAAAACTGTGTAGAATGCACAGGTTGGAGCCCTCTTTTTCTCTGTATTTCTTTTCAGGTTAATTTTGCATTGCAGTAAGCTTGTGTCGTTTCTTCTCTAGTGCTTCTGTCTAGCAAAATTTTTTCCCCCCCCTAAGACTTGACTTGGAAAGGATGTCAAAAAAGTTACAAAAACCAAGATGAGTATTAAATACAAAAGGTCTCTGGAGGTGAGATATGCTGTGTATACCCTGCCACAGTCAAGTAAAAAATTACCACTCAGGTACCTAAATCAACTAATTAACCCATACTATATTAATTATGGTAATGAAAAACTAATCACAGCTTATTGGCCTAAAGCATATGCAAGTGAATGAGAGAATTTTTCAAGGCTGGCTGGTGGCCCCAATCCAGCATGCTCCAAAAGTCTGCTGGAGGTACCAAGCAGAACAGACCAGTGATCCTTTTTTTTTTTTTTTTTTTTTTTTGCCATTTTCTAAAGTAATGAAACAACATTTATGTAAGCTTTTGTGCATTTCTGGCTCTGTGTGACTTTTATGGGTCCCTCAAATATTCTTATAAACATATATTCTTATAAACATGTTTCATAGAAGAAAAATTGCAATATTTGAAGATACACCTTTATCTGGAATATTTACAAATTTCAGTCTCTGTTGAATTTCATGTTTACAGCTTTAGACAAGACTAGAAATCTTCTTGTAATTAAGAGAGATTTCTCTGTTGGTTTTGATTACTGTGGTGGCAAAGTGTGTCTGCAAGTGACAGAGTCAAATGTATCTCAGCCAGAACAGAAGGGATGCTAAATCTGGGATGCCCCTGTTGGTTTACATTTCCATCTTTCTGTTTATCACAGCAAATTATAGTTCTGAAGAGACCAGTTTGGATCTAAAGCTTAACCTATATTCCCTTAACATCTGTTCCTAAGGAGTAAAACCATATGAATTTGTACATGCTGATTCATTTCCAAAGGAAGACATTTCCTGTGAAAAGGATTTCACTAGTTCACTGAAACATAATCCAAACACTGGGGGACAAAACTGAAAATATATGCCAGGCTGATATCAGAATAAAACTAGGAAATGGGACAGAGATTTTCACAGAAATGTTGTTGTTGTGTTTTTTTTTTGTTGTTTTGTTTGTTTGTTTGTTTGTTTGTGTGGGGTTTTTTTGTGGTTTTTTTTTTTTTTTGTGTTGTTGTTGTGTTTTTGTTTTTGTTTTTTTCTTTTTCAAAGCCGGTGTACGTGAACAAACACAAAGGTAACCCAACATAACACATAAAATAGGAACAAAAAGAAATTTTTGAAGATAAAACTTAAGTGGGAGAAACTGAATTGAGAAGCACAGCACTATCATGTGACAATCTTCTCTCTGAATTGTGGAGAGAGGGTTTTGGTGAATAAGTGATGAGGGGTGTCCTTCAGGGGTCTGTACTGGGACAAGTACTATTTAATATCTTCATCAATGACATAGACAGTGGGATAAAATGCATTCTCAGCAAGTTTGCAGATGACAACAATCTGAGTGGTGCAGTTGACATGCCAGAGGTATGGGATGTCATCCAGAGGGACGTGAATAAGCTTAAGAAGTGGGCCTTTGTGAACAACACTTGTTCAACAAGGCCAAGTGCAAGGTCGTGCAACTGGGTCAGGGCAACCCCTGGTATTGATTCAGGCTGGGGGATGATGTTATTGAGAGCAGCCCTGTGGAGAAGGACATGGGGGTACTAGTGGATGAAAAGCTGGACATGAGCTGACAATGGGTGCTTACCACCCAGAAGGCCAAACAGTATCCTGGGCTGCATCAAGAGTGACCAGTAGGTCAAGGGAGGTTCTGCCCTTCCACTCTGCTCTGTTGAGACCTCACCTGGAGTACTATGTGCAACTCTGGAGTCTTTGGCACAGAAAGACATGGACCTATTGGTCTGGTCCAGAGGTGGCCCACAAAAATGACCTGAGGGCTGGAACAGCTTTCCTGTAAGAACAGGCAGAGAGAGTTGGGGGTGTTCAATCTGGAGAAGAGAAGGAGCCTATAAGAAAGATGGGGACAGACTTTTTAGCATAGCCTGTTGTGACAGTACAAGGGGCCATGGTTTAATACTGGAGGGAGATAGGTTTAGACTAGCTAGAAGGAACAAGTTTTTTAAATGAGGGGATGGAACACTTGAACAGGTTGCTCAGAGAGGTGGTAGATGCCTCATCCCTGAACACATTCAAGGTCAGCTACGGCTGTTAAGGATAATAAAAAATGTTTCTATACATTCAATAACAACAAAAAAAGAATTGGGGAAAATCTCCATCCTTTATTGGATGCAGAGGGAAACTTAGTAACAAAGGATGAGGAAAAGGTTGAGGTGCTTAACGCCTACTTTGCCTCAGTCTTCAGCAGTGGAACAAGCTATCCCCTGGACATCCAGCCTCTTAAGCTGGGAGACAGGGAGGGAAAACAGAATGAGGTTATCATGATTAAAGAGGAGGTGGTCAGGGACCTTCTATGCCACTTGGACGCACGCAAATCTATGGGACCGGATGGGTTACACCCCAGGGTGCTGAAAGAGATGGCGGATGTGATCGCCAAGCCACTTTCCATTATTTATATGAAGTCTTGGCTAGCTGGGGAGGTCCCAATGGACTGGAGATTAACAAATGTGACACCCATCTGCAAGAAAGGCAGAAAGGAGGATCCAGGTAACTATAGACCTGTTAGTCTGACCTCAGTACCAGGGAAGATCATGAAGCAGATCATCTTAAGCGCTCTTACAAGCCATATAGAGGACAAACAGCAGATCAGGCCCAATCAGAAAGGCAGATCTTGCCTGATGAACCTAATCTTCTGATCACAAGATGACCCAACTATTGTACGAAGGAAAGGTTGTGGATGTGGTCTACCTGGACTTCTGGAAAGCATTTGACACTGTTCCCCATAGATTTCTAACAGAAAAACTGGCTGCTCATGACCTGGATGAGAATACGATCTGCTGGATCAAGCACTGGATGGATGGGCCCAGAGAGTAGTGGCCAATGGTATTGAATCGAGCTGGTGGCAGGTCACAAGTGGCGTTCCTCAGGGCTCAGTGTTGGGACTATTTCTCTTTAACATCTTTATTGATGATCTTGATAAGAACATTGAGTCTATCATCAGTAAATTTGCAGATGACACCAAGTTAGGTGGGTGTGTTGATCTGCGTGAGGATAGGGAGGCTCTCCAGAGAGACTTAGATAGACTG
Organism: Megaceryle maxima; assembly: GCA_024605025.1. Classification (NCBI taxonomy): domain Eukaryota; kingdom Metazoa; phylum Chordata; class Aves; order Coraciiformes; family Cerylidae; genus Megaceryle; species Megaceryle maxima. Next base: position 13,665 of record JANHGN010008183.1, read on the forward strand.
GATCACTGGGCCAGTGTTAGTGGTATGAGTATCAATAAGGTCAAGTGCCAGGTCCTGCACTTGGGCTGCAACAGCCCCATGCAATGCTACAGGCTTGGGGGAGTGTGGTTGGAGAGCTGTCTCGCAGAGAGGGATCTGGGGGTTCTAATTGACAAGTGAATAAATATGAGCCAGAATTGTGCCCAGGTGGCAAAGAAGGCCAGCGGCATCCTGGCCTGTATTAGAAATGGTGTGACCAGCAGAAGTAGGGAGGTGATTGTCCCTCTGTACTCAGCACTGGTGAGCACCTTGAGTACTGTGTTCAGTTCTGGGCACCTCAGTACAAGAAGGATATCGAGGTGCTGGAGCGGGTGCAGAGGAGGGCAATGAAGCTGGTCAGGCGACTGGAGAATAGATCATATGAGGACTGTTTGAAGGAGATGGGTTTGTTCAGTTTGAGGAAGAGGAGGCTGAAGGGAGACCTCATCACTCTCTATAACTACTTGAAAGAACATTTTAGAGAGGTAGGTGCTGGTCTCTTCTCTCAGGTAATTAGTGACAGACCAGAATGAATGGCTTCAAGATGAAACAAGGTTTAGACTAGACACTAGGAAAAAGTTCTCCACAGAAAGGGTGGTGGGATACTGGAATAGGCTGCCCAGGGAAGTGGTTGAGTTGCCATCCCTGTATGTGTTTAAGCATCACTTAGATGTAGTGTTGGGGGATATGGTCTAGGGGAGAACTTGTAGAGTAGGGTTGGACATGATCATCCCAAGGGTCTTTTCCAACCCAAATCATTCTGTGATTCTGTGATTCTGTGATTCTGTGAGGCTGGACATGGCTCTGAGTAGCCTGATCTAATTAAAGATGTCCCTGCTTATTGCAGGGAGGGTCAGGCTAGATGACTTTTAAAGCTCCCTTCCAGTGCAAACCATTCTATTCTATGATTCCTTTTTTATATTCTGTATTTTTTGTAGATTATATCCCTGTTGTCACCATAATGTAGAGGAAAATGGCATATTTTAGGGTATTTTTGAATCTTTGTCCAAAATGCTCTTACACAGGGGAGATTCTCTTACACTGCTGGGGGACAGGGAGCTTTATGTTTCTAAGAAATGCAGTTTACTTTACATCTGCTGCCTTTATGACTAAGTTCCTAGTAGATGGGAAGGGCTTTATCCTCATGTCACAGCTGGAGTGAGAGGTAGTGTTCAAAGTTGATTTCTATATTTTGAATATGAGAATAAAATTATATCTCCTTCCCAGAAGGGGGTGGAAGTCAGGCTGTGGAAGGGGTTATGTTGCTGTTTCTGTGAGGATCACGTTGTTAATAGCCTCTAGATGGAGTACAGCAACATTAACCCATATTGAGGCACCACAAGTGCCATACACTCACAGACATGTGGATGATGTATCCAGGATATCCTTTAATGTATGTTCCTTCTAATTTTTTCTGATCAGAAAAACTTACTAACAAATTGAGTTGACCATTATGTATACTTTGTGGCATTGCTGGGATTCTTTTTTCTCCTTTGTTCATATTGCTTGAGAAATCACAAGTGAATAAGACTTTGTTAAGAGAAGCGTATCTTTTCTAGCAGGCACAGAATATTGTATGGTGGGTTTTTTTTTTTTTTTTTTTTTTGTGGTTGGTTGGGGTTTTTTGGGGTTTTGTTTTTGTTT
>JANHGN010008184.1:0-12966 GCA_024605025.1 Megaceryle maxima
ATATACATCTTTTTTTTTTTTACTTCTAACCAAAAGTTTTATTTTCATAAAATTTAAAGCAGTATCTTTTTAAACAATCAAAATAATAATAATAACAATAATAATAATAAAATAATAAGTGGCTTTCATGGAAAGCAACATGCATAATCTTAAACCAGTTACTAAAACTGTTACTTCCCCACGTGAACACAGGCAGACAAGCCCCCTCCAATCTTGTACATCAAAATCCAGCTGATTTTTGCAATGGACAGTCTCCTCGAAAGCTGTCAAACAAACTTACAACTGCTCTTAAGCATTCAAGGTACTTATTAGCAAAGACTTTTGATACCTCTCTGGGACTTGTGCCTGCACGAGAAAGTCTGTTTCCACGGGTCTTCACGAGAGCTGCTCCTGGCAGAGTCAGAGTTTAATGTCCTGCGACTCTGACATTTTGGCAAGTGTTTTCTTGACCCGCAGTGCTGTGAGCCGGGAGGCAGGGTTGTGAGCCCAGCACTCCATCATCAGCTTCCCCATCTGCCTTAAGCACTGCAGAGAGAAATGGGAGAGAAAGCCCCACGTGGGTCAGGGGAAGAGGAGGCTGCAGTTGGCATCAATGCCAAAAAACTGTAGGGAAAAGGTCTTCTTTAAGGGCAGCCAAAAAAAAACAACAGAGAAAGTGCTGGCTGGTTATTGCTTTTTGAGAGCTTTTGTTTTCTGTATATTAAGGAGAGCTCTCCAAACATGGCAATTACTTTTATAATTTACGATGAGTTACAGCCTAGACTTGGCCATGTGCTCCTCAAAAGCACTTTTCTTATTTCCCCTTCCCCAAACCTGCGCAGCTTGACCCCACACAAGCCTGGCTTCTCTACAGCTTGGCCCTTGCTGTACAAATTCAGTGGAATTCAGTTTCTTCAGCCAGAGACCACCCCACAGGGTACAGTCCAGCACGAGCAGGCACCCACAGCTCCTGCCCAGCCACCCCTGGTGGAAAGCCACCTGTGAGCACTTGGCTTGGCCCTGCCCTGTCGTGCTCCATCCCCTGCTCACTTCTGAAACACCACCAGACCCTCTGCCACCTCCCGGCAACAACTCTCTTACTGACAGCATCCCAGCATAGCTTCTGCCGTCCTGGAAAAGGAGCACGCATCCCTGCTCTGCATCTACCATCTTCTTCCAAACAAAGCACCACGTAAGCCATGGCAGCTGGGTGATGACCCCATCAGCCTACGGATTTACACTGCCTGAAGATTTGCCTGCTACAATAGGAAGAGACACATTTTTCCATCTCATTCAACTTGCTATCTGTTTTCATGAGGCTCCTGGCCCAGGAGCAATGCAGACTCTGAAAGGCATTAAGCTGCCAGTGCACCAAGTCCACTGCCACTACACTGAACACTACAAAATAATGTCTCTGTCAAAATTTTTGGCTAGCTGCTGACTTAAGGCTCTTAATGCTGAAAGCAGAAAGCAAAATGAGGGCAAGAGGAAAACGGAGAGACTAAGAAGGTCTGAGCACAGCCTGCTATCGTTGTGGGATCTGATAGAGAGCACACAAGGAACCACTTGCCCATCTCACAGGCTATGGCCCCTGGGGCTCCAAACACCTTCAGTAGGGACATCTGAGAAGGTGGCATGCCTTCCTGAGCCCTGTTACACCCGTGACTCATGCTAGCACCAGTGGTAAAGCTCCTCCTCAACTCAGAATGATGCAGCATTGGGTCAACCTGACTCACTCCGATTAAAAAGAGGCTGCAATTTAAGAAGGACAGTACCTCGTCACTGCTCCATCTGTTGGGAAATGAAGGGCGTAGCCTCTTGATGCATACGATCTCCCGCATGTCCTCATAGGAGGGGTCACTGGGCACAAGGTCATGGTATGGAAGCTGGTATTCCTCAACTATCCCTGAAAGAATCAATTAGATGCCCATCACTTGCAGCAGACACCTTCCACTACCCTCTTCCCAGCACACTTTATAACAGACTGACCAGACTGCTTAACACATCGGTGTAGTTCACCTTAAAAGGACTTCCCTGCCCTAGAAGTTTATTCCCCAGTCAAGCTCCAATGTAACCACTGCCACGTAAAGACCGGCCAGGTATCCCAATCCGAAAGCGTTGTTACCTGCCAGTTGAGGTGGGTTCTGCCACTGCTGCCCAGTCCAGCAATCTCCAGTATGTTATTGCAGAAAGAACTATTAGCATAGGGCCCATAGCAGAGTAATATGGCAGAGAATCAACCTTGAATTAGGTCTCCTCCTTACCAGTGGACCTGGTACATGTTAAAGGGCGTTTCTGTGCCTTTTCAGAGCACGGCGAGGTACCATTCTTTGTGCACAGCAATGACAACAACAATACTACAGATTTTACATCCCATCATTGCCATACACTTCGCCAGCCCATAAACACAGGGATCCCACTGCTCTTCAGTGGCATTCAGCCCCTCGAGGGGAAGCACGGAGTGAGCATTCAGCACAACACCGCAGGCTTTAAAAGACCCATAAAGTCTGGTGAAGGCAGCACAAGACCCGAGAGAAAGATGCTCTACTCTTAGTTGCCACCAACCTGGCACATAACCGCTGCCAAGTCATTTCTCTGCATTTGGGTCTCTCCTCGGTGGCAAGACAGAGGTAGTAACACCCACCAGTTTTGTACTACACTGAGCTCGACACGCAGAAAGCGAACAAAACCTGCGTGTACAAGGATCTATGCCCCAAGTCTGCAGCTGCATTGCTTTATCTTTGCTGTTCTCGTGCTGGAGTGTTTGATGCCAGAAGGAAATGAGGTACATCACTGGTATGATGAGGTACCATTCTTTGTGCACAGCAACAATGACAACAATACTACAGACTTTACATCCATTTTACATACATTATTACAATGATGTAATAAGTGCCATTTCCCTCTGGTTTTTGTTTGAGTTTGGTTTTGGTTTTTTGGTTGTTTTTGGTTTGTTTGTTTGGGTTTTGTTTGGTTTTTTTTCTGCTTGTCTTGTAAATAATTTATTTTAAATAGTAGCACAGCATACCTCCAAATTGTTTATCCTCCTCCTGTCAACTCTAACAAAACACAGAAATGACTATTTACTTTCTGCTAAAATAGCTGAATATCCCCAGTCCAGCAAAAACGTGTTGCTATTGGAAAAGGCCACCACACAAGTTCCATATTCCTTCTTCAGCACAGGTATCTGCTGCCTTCAAACGAGCCTTTAAAATACAGACTAAATCTTTGCTGTGGAAATAGCACTGATTGATGCCTTAAAATAAGTTTCAACAAGAAAACAGATATTATGAGAGTTACCTGTATGGTTTATCCACATTTGTTTATTACAGTAGAAACAATTACCCAGGGAAAAGGATGTAATAGAAGATTTGGGGTATAAATGGGGTTCACTGACACAATTAAAAGCAATGTCTCAGCTCTTTACCTCCTGAAACACATCTCCTTGCTACCTCCCAAAGGATGAGTCCAAAACTGTACATATCAGCCATGATGTACGACTGAAAGTGATTTCTATTCAAGCTTTCATCCAGCACCTCAGGAGGCATGTAGCGTTTGGTTCCTACCCGGGTATTTGGAGGTATGTCTACCTCGTTTGTATCACTACAAGAAAAAGAAGAGAGAAAACAAAGGGCATCAAACACGCAATAAAGTGGCTTGACAATAAAGCAATTTCGATGGGAGAAGTAGTAAATTCACACCACACCCTCTCTCAAACAAGGTCAAAAGTAATGCACAAGACTTAAGGGAACAATTCTTACAAGGAAAGCCTCTTAGTGTGAAGGCAACTCTTTCGAAAAGGCTGACCCACCCGAGGCTATGTGAAGCATTCAAATGCAGAACCACAAGGAAGATAAGACTCAACAGGGATGCTGTAACATTTGTGAGACTTCATTAGCATTAGCCTGAGCTGTAATGCTGGCGATAACAATCAAATCTTCATTAAACGCTGTTTTCCTAACGTACTCCACCACCTAATGCTTTAGTTTTAGCAACTAATGCAGACACTGAAGAGCTGGGGCACTACCACTTAGCTGTAGCAAATCAGATCTGCAAGGAAGATGAGTCTATTTTTCTGGGTGTGCATTATGTTTAATCTCCCCCAGCCTTTACATATCAATATATGTAAACACATAGATGTAAATGTGTGAAAAAAACAAAACAAAACAAAACAAAAAAAAACAACCACAAATGTTTCACACCTCACACATTGGCCAGAAGAGTCTGTGACTAGAGTCAGTAACTCAAATTCAGCTCCGTTTAGTTCGAATGTTTTTAAAAGTTTAAGATATGGTATATATTGTGATTTGCTTACAAAGGTCTGTTTCCCTTTCCCCACCTTCAAAACATAAACATTTGAAATGTGGTGGATACAACAAAATCTCACGGAATAATTACACAACCACTTCTGTAATTTTCTTCACCTACAGCAAATTTCTTCACCTACAGTTATGAAAAAGACGAGAAAAGCCGAGCCTGAGGTCCAGCCAGTCAGCTACACAGTCATTAAATCATACGTATGCTGGGGGCATTTCTGTATACTGCCAAGAATGTAACATAAATCTGGTGACCTGCAACGTCTTACCATATCTCAAATATCACGAGAAATATGCAGAGAACTTTACTAAGCTCATTAGCTTCAGCAGAGCACACCCCTTTCAACTACTCTCTTCTGTTCCACTCATCACCTGACAAATGCTGTCCAAGGAAGGATTCAGTACAAAAACAAGCCAAGTACGTAACGTAAATTCCATGTGGACTGTGACAAACCTGTAACATTTCACCATCTTTTATAGCAACCCTCAGTAGTTCCTAGTTCTTCTCAGTTCATACCTAAGTAGGGTGCTGCTCTGTATGGTCAGGCAAGGCTGAATTTCTTCCCTAAAACTTTTACAGCAAATTGGGTATTCCCAAGTTGTTGTTTTCTAGGCCCTTGTTTCTCAAAGTAAAAATATGTCTTTCTCAACTCCTCAAGAAAGGTCAGGTTCATAAAGGAAAAGCCTCACCAAGAAACCTGGTATATAAGTGAATAGTGAGAAGAGCAGATAAAAACTGCCTTTCCTTACGCTCTGAATAATTTCAGTTCAAGATTTGTACAGAATCCTTAAGTTTTACTTTTGATACTTCAGGGAGCACACAGTTTCAAAGCTGACCTCTGAAACAGAAACCTTCAGACTGTGGCCACATTTCTGTGCACAGAAAAAAAATCAGAGAGTTCTTAACACACATCTCCAGCACCAGGACCACTGCTGAGAGCTGGAGCTCCTTTAGAATGGAGCTGCCAGGCAGCGATGACTCCTTTACAAATCCCAGGAGTGAGCGAGTCCTACTTGCCTGCTCTAAGTTGTTTAAACACACAACCATTTTTTTAAAATCAAATTTAAAAGCCATTTCAAAAATCAAATCTGTACTTCGGCAATTTGATTTGTAGGAAATGAAACAAAAGGCAGCCCAAACAGGGTGCTTTTCAATAAATCCCAATTAGGGATTTGTGCAAATGATTAGTATTATTCTATATAAGTTGTGAGTGAATAATCTTGGGATCAGACAAGCTGAAAGCTTCAGTGACAAGTCCACTCCACTGACATGACTTCAACCTGTCAGCGCGACGTCCCTTCAGCATACGGCAGCGATACTCAGGTTGCTACCGAAGGCAAAGCGATGAAAACTGAATCCGTGCAAGTGCAACTGATGTGCTCAGTAATTAAAAAGTGACTATTCAAACACCTGCACTATGTGTCTGTGTGACATCCTGACCCACACAGGTAGCCCCACCTCACAGACAGGTGAGCGCAGGGTGACAGTCACGCACGTACACTGCAGGTGCTTACTCACATGTGCACCCTCGCTGGGTCAACAACTAAACCAGCAATTGCATCTCATTTAACCAACTTTTCCTCACCCTCCTCTATTCTACTCACCTGATAAATTTAACAGCCAAGCCCAAATCTGCTATACAGCAAGTGCCATTCTTTTTCACCAGGATATTCTTACTTTTTAGGTCACGGTGGGCAATGGCAGGCTTGCCCTGAGTACTGAAGATCTCAGTGTGCAGGTGGCACAAGCCACTGACAGAGGAGTAGGCCAGTTTGAGCATGGCTTTTGTGTCCAAGGTAGTAGATTTTAGGTAATCATAAAGTGAGCCGTTCTCATGGTAGTCAGTGATGAGATACAACTGGGTCCAAGATCCTGTACCTTTAATGTCTGCAGCAATGAATCCTGAGGGGGAAAAAAAAAAAAAAGGTATTTTCAAATTAGTACTTCTCAGGGCTTTTTTTGACTGCTCAGAACTCTGTCAGCCACTTTGATAGTTTTATTTTAATAAAATATTTAATTTCTCTCTTCTCCATGGAAGTTCATTCCAAGCAACTATGCCTCACCTCTAGCCTTTCATATGTTTTCAGAAATCCCAGATGTGGAAAGAGAGATGGCAGAAATAAACGTGTGGTGTTTGGAGTAACAGCCCCCACACCCCCTATTTCTAGACTTGTATTTATGTTTCAGTAATCCCTGAAATATCTTTCTTTGAACAGTGCCGGGTGGCTAATTACAGAGCACAGCAGGTAACAGAGCACATAGGAAAGGGCATCAGACAACGGCAAATACAAAATTATTAAACTTAATAAACCTGTACACTATCAAATAATTCTTTTTAACTTCACTCACCAAGAATATTTTCATGCCTCATCAGGACAGTCTGGTAGATTTCTGTTTCTCTGAACCAGCTGGCCTCCTCCGTGGTAAAAAACACTTTCACAGCAACCTTTTCTCCACGCCACTTTCCCATCCAGACTTCTCCGTAGCGACCTTTTCCAATCTGCTTTACCATCTGAATCTGTTTTGCAATGGTCCTTTGCACCTGCAAAACGCCGAGGAGGGGTGGTTAGCAACTTGCTCTGCAGAAACTTTCTGCATCCACCTCCCTCCCCGGTCTCCATCCCGCACAGCAAGCTCGGTGCAAAGGGGAGCGCGCAGCCCAACGGTGCCACGTGGGTTACACCAGAGCTCCGCAGCGTGGCTGCTCCCCATTCCCCCAGGACATGGTGCTGGTGAGGCCGCTCCTGCCACCATGAAGAAGCTTTTCCATATGGTCCCAAAATGCACTGTGGCGTCTCAGGAAAGGAAATTGGTCTGGGTGAAGGAAACTTTTGACTACTAACGTGGAAATTTGCATGTTCCCAGGGGAGGTCACCACTTGGTGGAGTTTTGCTTTGCTTTGGTTGGTTGTTTTTTTGTTTTGGTTTGGTTTTTGTTTGTTTGGTTTGGGGTTTTTTGTGGGGTTTTTTCCTTTGTTTTTATTTTGTTAGTTAGTTATTTTTGGAAAAACTTTGATAGAAAACTCCTGACCACCCCAACACAAATTCCAAGAGGTTAGGTAATGCATTTTTAATTAAAACAGGGATGTTTGTTACATACTCTGCACTGCTGAGACTCAAAGGCTCACAAGAGCCAAAAGCACATCAGCACTCCCAAACCAGCAAAATGACTGAGAGCAGTTTCCTATCACCTTCCCTGCTAGTAATTTCAAACTATAGATTCGGTGTTAGGAATCTCAACCACCACTTACACAGTTAGAACCCATGTGTCTACATTAATTTTAATAATCAGCATTACATAGTAGTAAAAAGGCAGACATTTCTTTCTGAAGGTATGGAAGCACAGCTTTGAACCTGCTCTTTCTCGTGTTCATACCAGCTTTGGTAACTGATGCTCAAGTCAAACCATTTGTACAGCTGTAGCTTAAGATCAATGTACTCATCAGTGCTATAGAGATACCCTTCATAAGGCTGGCAGACCCCACATAGCAGAGGGATTGATTCTACATTTAACAAACTTTTGTGGCTACAAAAAAATCTTGGACAAATGGAGACTAATGTATTTGCAGAGGATTGGTGCATGTCTGTGGATCATGTCTTTCTAGAAGTTCCCAAATAAAAAACTCGAGTAGATGCTGCAGCACAACCCCCTTGGGGTGTTCATGGTTGACTCAGGAGAGTCACAGGAGATGTCCTGCCACAGGAGATCAACATGCCACCCAGTTGTGCTCCAGTATGGCCAGTTAAATCCACGGTTAATGATTTCTGGCTTGGTAGAATAAGATTTTGAAAGAACGTAGCTTTCCATGCAAGGTTTGCATCTGGCCCAAGCAATAAGTGCAAATTCAAGGGGTCTCAGTTTTGCCACCATCCATAAGCAAATTTCATAGAGTTTACTGCAGCCAGTGTACACTGTCTGAATCTCTATGAAATCACACACCTGTTACTTAATCCCAAATCTTTTTGCCATCTTGGCTGACAGAAAAGATCAAACCACCATTTCAAAGTCCCTTGCTCCTGTGGCAACCACCAGAGCAGGACTGCCACAACCCCACTGCAGCACGAACTGACATCCAAAGACAAGCTCAAAGCCTATTAGGTAAGGTCTATTATAATTGGTTTTGTAAACAAATTACTGGTTTTCACATTAAGCAATTTAAAGAAGACAGACATATAGTTGCACTATGCAGAGCTATTTTGGAAGAGCCAGCTTTCTTCTTCTGTCATTTCAAGAGAATTCCATTTTTTCAGCCTGGCAATGTATTATTAGACTTCCAAGATGGTGGCTTCAGGGCCATTATTTTTGATTAGCATCAGTGAAAGCCAAGAACAGAGATTAGCCTTAATTTTTTAAACCGATTTATTTTCTTTTATACTCTCATATAGTGATTGAACAATAGTTATATTACATTGGAATTTTGCTGCAACATTTTGTAATGTCATTTCAGCATTGTTGCTTTCTATTTTGCCCATTTTAAAAATGTATCCTGAACAATAATGCAGTTACACCAAATAACTTAATTTGTGTAAATATATGTAATGGCATCATAAAGTACATGGAATTACAATACTTAATGATGAAAAGTTCCTTATTAAATTACATTAAGAAAATGAAAAACACATTTCTGTTATGGGTTTTCAGGCGGCAGAATACTATGAGAAGGGCCTTAACCTGGTTTCCTCTTGTTAGAACTGGTCAAATGATTTCCTATGAACAATTTATTTTATTTTAAGGAATTTAGCCCTTTCTTGACTCATAAACTGATTACAGCTTCTAAAACAAATCGGTTAATCAAAATTGTTAGATGAACTGATTTCATAAGCATGCTGAATGATGTGTTCCTGTGAATTATTTACACTGAGTGGGTTTGGGATTTTTTCTTTTCAAATCCGTATCTTTTGCTGCTGCTTGAGCTCTGCGAGCAGCCAGGTAAGTTTACAGGGCCCTTTGTTTCCTCTTCCTGACTGGAATCAACCCAATTACCAACTATTTCTACTTTCTACATCCTATTTTTCTGATGTTCAGCTAAATGCGTTCAGCTGAAAATTCAGACAAACCACGCGTTAGTGACTCCAAATATTCTGAATAGAGAAGCTGATACCTATGGCTAGGATGCAGTCTCTTCAAAAGTGAAATTCATTAGAGGAGGAATTATGAAAAAAAACCCCGTGACAAGGTAGACACTAAACTGTAATTCAGCAACCTTTTCATGTAGAGCACTGAAAGATAGGTCCCCACCATCTAATCTTTGCACGTGGATTCACAGGGGCAACAGCTCTGCTTACACTTCTTGTTCTTGTCAAGGTCAGCGGGGTTCTCTTGGCTTGCACAAAACTTCACTGTGCACCCCAGTTTGTTGGCTCAAAGCCTTTATTTACAACTTAATGTATTATTTTTCTTGGTTTAAAATTCAATTGACAGAATTTGACCTGCAGCAAACTTTTCTATCAGAACAGGAGAAAGAACGCTTCCTGAATGGCAAAGTATTGATAAAAATCTTGCTTAATATTAATATTATTTTAGTATAATATTTGTGCCCATTAGGAAAACATTCTGCACAGAAGTAAAACATTGCTGTTTAGAATAAAGTGACATTTCATAATAACTTTGCATCTTGCTTTCCTGAAATGATAACTTTGGATGTTTCAGGCTTTGCATAAAAAAATAATACAGTTAAAAGCAAACTTTCTAGTGAGCCTGGAGCAGCTGTAGCTGTCTGAGAAATGAAGCTAGCACCTATTGCTAAGTGCAAGATTCAGTACAGCTCTTGTTTTTCTTCTCTTCCACAGAAAATCACTACTTAAAGTCTGGGGGGAAAAGGGAGGAAAAAAAAAAAAGAGAGAGAGAGATGGGTTTTCATAGGCAAAGAGAGAGGGGAGAGGAATGCCTTCAGGAAGAACACTTGGTCCAGTGGCTGCCTAGTCTCCAGGTTTGAGAGAGGAGGACTGTCAGAAGGCAGGATGGTTTCTGCTTCACAGAGCACTGGCACAGCTCTGAGAGCTACTGAGCAACGACGCAGCAGAGACGCCACCTCAGCCACTACACCACTTAATTAGCAGACACTACGAAAGTAGACCTGGGGATACTAGCACAGATCTCATCTTCAACCAGCTCAATGGGACAGAGGAAGGCACAAAGCACATGTGGTCACAACCAGCTGTTGCTCCAGCTGTTTTGTCTGGAGGGCATCCTGGGATGAAGTAGCCACTGCTATGGGATGCCCCAGCACACCTGCTACCCACGTGGGCTGCTGGAAACACATCCTCTCGGAGAAGAACAAGCAAATTCCTGGTGTTAGTTCTGAATTACAGTATTATTTCTGTCACTGTTAACAGGTAGGAGCACCAGGCACAGACTGAGACCTTGATGTGGCAGGTGTTATGCAGAAAAACAAAGGAAATAAAAAGGCAAGAACCCCTCACAATTAAATCAATTGGAAGCGCTCATTAGGAATGGTCCTAAATTGAAAATGTGATCCCTCCCTTTCCCTGGCTGCTAGAGGGACACGGGTATGGGATATGACTGAGCTCTTTTTAAAGCCAAAATGATGGAGTTTCTCTCAACAGAGAGAAATGACCGTGGCTTTTCCATGCTCAGCTCCAGTCACAGCACTCACCTGGAAGCTTGGCTTTTTTTCCTCAATAATGTTAATTGTCAGAACATTGGATTTTTTAAAAAGTCAGCACTTTATTTAAATGGGACTTTAAGCAATTATACCTGCTGGGACAAATTGAGTTTAGTCAGATTTCCACCAACCATTCAGCCTGTTGCTTCATTTTAAGGCATTCTAAAACTTCCCATTTTATTTCTTTTTTAGGGTGTAGAAAAAAGATGTGTGGGCAAAAAAAACAGACACAGTACCTCATACTTAGAAACTGGACAGCATCTACAGTAATGGGATCACTACAAGCTAATAAGTTTGGAAGACAGAAGGGACATGACATATCTCTGAAAAATGGAAATGAAATCTAATTCATTTTCTCAGAGGCAGTATTTTAAATTAGTAACCTGGTTTTGTTTTGTTCTTAATTCTGTGCTAAAAAGCAACAATGATCCCCAGAAACAAAAAACCCCTGGTGAATAGAAGTGTTTTGCCACAGAAGGTAAAACTTCTGCCTTCTTCAGCAGGTGAGCTCAGGGGGCTCAGTCATCTCGGAGTCAGCTCAGAACTAATCACAAACTCCATCCCTATGCCTTTAACCTTTGAGATCGGCACACTACAAGGAAAAATAATCTGCTCTTGACTTCTGAATGCAAAGTGAAGTCTACACATAAAAAGGTTCCGGGTTTGATGAATTACAGTTCCCTTTACATAAAGGCACTGTGTCAGTGTTTGAGATGCTATTGTGTGTTGCACTCAAAGTGAGAAAATAAGATCAGCAGGCCAGATGCTGTTCTGTACACTGGGGTAAATCCTGATGGATGTCTCTGAGCTCTGTTAGCTTGTATTTACCTTGTCATAAAATAAGAAATGAACTGAGGTAAAAAAAAACCCACCAACCAAACCAAAACGTAAGTTGTTTTGGCTTAGTCTACATGAAAAGAAAAGTTTTCTGTTTCTAAAGCAGCTGTTCTCCAGATTAAATCCTTGTCATTTCTCGCAGGGGGAAGAAAAACCCAAACCTAAACCAACTAAGGACATATCAGTACAATTTATTGTGCCTCATTTCGTGTTCTCCCTCTACTCCTTTTTGCCTTTCAAACTTGCACTGCAATAATATTGCTTCCTTACCAGGAGAGGGAGCCCGGAGCCGCTCCCTGAGCTCTGGGACTGCTCGATCAAATCCTTCAGGGACTCTCCCGGGGGAATGTAGGTCTCATCCTGCTCCAGCCCGATGCTGTAGCGGGGCCTCGTCTCTTGCCGTTTGTATCTGCCGTTTTACACGAACACGCAGTTAGCTCCGAATACAGCGAAGACGCGTGGCGAGTAACGCGCATCGTCCTCCACGTTTCCTTCAGTCACTGACTTCCAGCTTCCTCTGCTTCCCCGAGGAATATGCTGGAGGCACTGCTCAAATTTTTCTACTTTATTTTTAGCAACTGTTTTCAGCACCAGAACTCTAAGTATAGAACTCAAAAGACTGTGAAATCGGGTGTAAGTTTACAAAGCAACTTAATGTTTTTCTTTCGGAAACTTAAATATGTTTAAAACACAGACCAAGTAAATAATTTTATTGTATGGACTGCAGTGAGCCTTTCAGAAGCCAGAGGAGGTAAGGTCATGGGATCTGGGACTACTTAAAAATGTCACAAATTATTTCAAGATAACGTATGTAGATTATGCTAACATTCTAGACATATTTACTTACATTCCTCTACCTCTTTTTCATGATCAGGTTTCACAGCATTAACTTAGAAGCCTATTTACTCTATATACAATTTGTCCTGTGGCTTTTTTAGGTTCAGTAAAGAACAATCTGTACTTCTACCTGAATGGCTTTTTAGGATGTTGGGCAAAAGATGCTATATGAAATACATCACCCAGGTATAGTTGTGACTAGCATGAATAGTATGCACATTTTTCATCATCATAAAATTAGAGGGTTTGGGGGGGGGGGGGGGGTTGTTTTTTTTTGGTGTTTTTTTGTTTTGTTGGGGGGGTTTTTTTTTTTGTTTTTTTTTTTTGTTGTTGTTGTTTTTGTTTTTTTTTTTTTCTTTTTGGTCCGCTTC
>JANHGN010008184.1:13066-61686 GCA_024605025.1 Megaceryle maxima
AAGAAAAAGGATATACAAGAAAAACACCCCTTATGTATTTGTGGTAGGATTTTATGTTTGTATTTTTTTTTTTAATTTTTAATGGGGTGGGGGGGGGGGGGGGGGGGGGGGTTTGTTTGTTTTTGTTTTTGGTGTTTTTTTGTTTGTTTGTGGGGTTTTTTGTTTTTGTTTTTGTTTTTTGTTGTTGTTGTTGTTGTTTTGGTTTTGTTTGTTTTCCTTATGGTCCACTTCAATCTTTTCAAATTATTAAGTCTATAAAAAGATAAATGTTGGGAGGAACATTAACAAACTGATAAAGTATTCCTTATTTACCTGAAGTAGCAGAATATGATGATAAGCACCAGGAGTATACTGCAAACAGTCACCGAGATCAGCAGGGCCTTATGGTGAATATTTCCTTCAGCAAAGTCTGGGGTTAGAAACGAGGAAGGTGGAAAAGTTCAAATGAGAGGTGGTACAAAATCAGTATCAAAAGACACACACTCCTTAAAAAGCACAGAGAGCACAAGTTCATTTCCTTTCTTTTCTACTGAAGTCCTATACCAGATACCCCTGGACTCCCCAGGCATTTTCTGCCCTTCCTCTCTGACCCTCACTGAGCAGGGCAGAACCAGCACCTCCAAAAGCCTGTTTGAGTTTTCAGCCCTCACTCAGGCAAAACATCGCCTTGATTTGCAATTCCCTGCTTGTCTCTGAATGAAAAATCAATTAAGACCCATAGCTCTGTGTCTTAAACTAAGTGATCAGCCAGGACACAGAAAAAATTACTGCCTCTATCTTAAATCATTGTTATTAAGTAGCGTCCTATAAAGCAGTTAATATAAAGAAGTGAATAATTGCATTCATCCTAGGAAGACACAGCAGACCATCCAACCTCCAAGACAACAGGCCACTAGAGGCCTTGGAAGCGTATCTCCATCACTGCAGAATAATCAGTCTCTCAGACCCTGTTTTAAACAGCCGAGCAGGAATTTTCCCCTTCATTCTCTCTCTGGCAGCCTCATGTGCTAGCAAGTCCTTCCTGTGCTAGTGGGCAACACGATCCTTCCAGCCCTACTCTGTAAACACTTTGAAAATGAAATGTGTCAAGTAACTTGCAGAAAACACCGTTCTGTAAAAACTATTAAAATATTCCAGTCAGTCTTTGCATGGGAGGCTCATATTCTCCTTTAAGCATACCATTCATCTCTAAATGTGCATTCTCAACTCAGGCAAGAGATTCTGACCATCATGCGCGCTCCTCTGCTGAAAATGAAATCAAGCACTAGTCTTCTTTAACCTTCCCCACCCACCCAAAGTCTCAGAATTATGGTATTTCAGGACGCAGACACACACACTGCCCTCCCAAAGTTCCTATCTGGTATAGTGCAAATGACAACTATGTTTTCTGAAGCTCTCCCAGCCTCTCTGTTTGGCATTAGCTTGGAAGAGGCAAGACACATCGTAAAATTCAAGAAATCTATCCCTATCGACTCATCCTGGAACAGGACTATTATGTTTCAGATTTACAAGGGTAATGAGACAAGGAGATTCCTAAGGGACTCTTGGTTTACTGTCAGGCTCTTTTCTTTTATTTCACAGATCCAGTTTCTCCTTCTGTTTTTGCCCCCAAACTCTTTCTTTTCCTTCCCCTTTTCCCTACAAACAGAGATTACCAACCAACGCACCTTTTGATCACACTGCTCGTGTTTTAACCTGCCATTACCTGCTCCAGGACCATTAACAATGTAAACATTCAAGACATGGCTGATGCCTTTGAAAGGGGACCCTGTCACAATGTCTATCAGGAAAACACCAGAGCCCATCACTCTCCCTACAGCCTCAGACCTCCACCAAGTGGGCTGTGAGCTGAAACCAAGAGCCCACCAGGGAATCCCAACAGCTCTTGGGAAGGCGACGGTTGCTCAGCAGGGTGAAGGGCTCTAGTTCATGCTTTGAAAGCAGCCTGTGTTAGCCAGCCATTTCCCTTTAAAATGTGTGGCTTGTAACCATTGAAGATGCCACAGCCCATCAGCTGGAGAGAGGATAAACACAGCACTCAGACCACAGAGTGGGGTTTTACACTTAGGAGGGGCCTGGACATCCATCCACAGCAAAGAGTTTTCCCACTTGACAGTGTAAGCCACGATAGAAGTTGGGCTTTTTTGCCTTAGCAGTACTGACTGCTGATGTCAGATGCAGGGGGAGCAATTCAGACCTTGCTCATACTTGTGCACGCCAGAGAGCAAAGCAGCAGGAGTCTGCACATCTACACAGATGCCACGCATGGCACTAGTGGAACCTGGAAGCACGTGTCGCCTGTGTGCGTCCCAATGCACACTGCTGGGAGAGGGATGAGAAAGATGCTCAAATCTTCATCAAATTCCCATGATTTCAAATGATCCAAACCCGGTGCTCAACAGGCTTCACCCATTCAGAAAAGCAAATAAACACAGTTTGATTTTTCCAGAGACCCCAGAAGGCATTTTGGAAGTGCTGTGTAGCTCTCAAACAAACTTCAGATTCCAACACTGCCAAACTTTTTGGTACCTAAATGCAATTATGTGAAGCAAGCGCAAGGGAAGCATGCAATAAAGGAACATGTCTTGATCTCCATGCTGGGAGCAGCTGATGCAGACCACAGCAGCAGCGATGCTTATGCTCTTGCAGCAGGTAACGTTCCCCAGGCTGGCAGTGTCAGCCAACACAGCTCGAGTAATAGCTCACTATGCACAGCACGGGCATGAAACTGGCTCTCACAGGAGAGGAGAATAACTTCCATATGTCTTTGTATTTATTTGGCTACATACGATGAGAGGCAATACTGCCGATAAGTGAGCTATTGTCTCACCTTTCAAATACTTCCTGCATTTTCAAAGCATTTTGGCAGAATTTCATTTGCTTGCTCACTCGAGGACTTCATAAACCCGCTGGCGCGTGGACAACCCAAGATTAAAAGCATGCCCCCGTTCTTACACCAGCAATTTCTGCTTGCTCTGCTGAACTGAGCCAGACTGCTGCTGCTGCAGGAGACCAACTCCTTTCTCCTCCTGCAGCCCATGCTGTTCCCCACAGAGAAACAGCACAAACCTTCCTTTCTCTACACTGATTTTGGCACCTCCTTGACCAGGCAGAGGGATGGGCAGCTCAGCTGAGAGTCTGCTCAGTCACTGGCTTGTGGGCTCCGTGGTGAAGGTTCTGGGGGGGACCAGTCAGTGCCAGGGCATGTGATGGAGATACTCTGGCCTTTAAGAAGTCCAGTGCTGTGCTTTTTAGCGTTGTTACTTGGCAACTGCAACATGCCAAGGAGCAGGGTTATGAGAATAAGCAGTAGCTTCCATGGAGGCAGCAGTGAGCAATTACCAGGAGTGTGGTGGGGGGAGCACAAAACAAACACACGGTGGGTGTGTTCCCACGTACCTCGGCTGGCTGGTAATAGTGAAGCCCAGCACACAGCCTGTTTCATGTTGTTTGAAAAACAGTGGTGTGTGCTGGTGTCAGTGGTGAGCAGCACAGAAAGGGAGATGGCAACAAAAGGAGAGTGTTTGGTAACACCAAGCTGCCTTTCAGTTACTTTCCTGTGATTTTCCCCTCCTCCACCGCTCGTTCCCCTCACTCCGCAATCCGTGGAGTGTGCTGAGTGCCTGCAAATGCCACCCAGCAGGTTCAATGGAGAAGTCAGCGTACCAAAGGCAGAGGAGGTTCTCCTCCCTCCCCAGGTCCCTCCAGTTCACAATGTTACGGTTATCCAAGTAAAGACTGCAGTGAAATCTGAGGCACGGAGACTGTGTGCACACATCAAACCCCATCATTCCTCCAATCATTTCCTTGCCCATTCATCACTAGCTCTACAGGCAGGGAGCCAGACACGGTGGCACCACCACTTCTGCTTATATAGGCTCTAAATCAGTGAAGACATATTTCTCCTTTCGACGGGGCTCAGCCTGCACTTTTGCTGGGATTTCCAGGAATATCTTTTATTGTTTAAAGCAGAGGTGTTGTATCAGACCCAATTATGACTCTCATTTCCTTAATAAGACAGGTATACAGCTGGGACAAGGACTTCATGGTTTCTCCAGGGTATTTTATCCTGCCAGTTCTGCATCAAGACAAGCTCAAGACTTTGGCTTTGCTGTTGTTTCTTCCATCTTGCTTAACAAGCCTTGCTTTGAGCAGTGTTAATTCTTCTAGCTCCCACTTGCATGTATGTAGTCCTGCTTTCTTTTCAGGGGTGTGGAGGGGCAGTGTAAAACCCACTTTCCAGCCCATGCCAGGTCTGGAAAAGCACTTTTAGAACACAAATTACTTGTCTTTGTAGATGTTACCTTGGTGCATAGGCTAATTTGCAGTTCAACCACCTCTGACCTGCAGCTGGACACTCTCCCTAGACTCTGTTTCCCATGAGATACAACCTTGGATGTCAGTTCATCAGAAGTCAAATTTCTGTTAGTTTTTTTGTTTTGGGGGGCGTGTGTTTGTTTGGAGGGGGGTGTTTGTTTGTTTTGGGGGTTTTGTTTGATTGGTTTGGGGTTTTTTTTTGTTTTAATGCTGAGGAACATACATATTTTTCACAGAATCCTGGAGGTCAGAAGGTTGTTCCTAGAAGGTTGTTTTTAAGTTCATCTTCTCTTTCTTTGTACTTAGGGTTGATGTTAAATTTGATACACAAGTTTAACAGTACTCTGTCAATCACAGCCTCATCTAAATGCTCCCAGTAGAAGCAGTGATCACAGCCACAGTGCTGTGCACTGGCAGGAGCGTGTTGTTCTACTCAGTCTTTGTACCTGGTTGCAGCAAGGATCTACAGTTCAAACTATGGCCTTTGTCTGAGCTTTCCTATGAGGGCACAGCAACAACAAATTAAAACAGGCCTGGCACCAAAATGATGTATTTACTTAAGGCTTTAATAAAGGCACTGACTTCAGCCCTGTCCAGCCCCAGGGAATGAAGAAGCTCCTGGAATATATTTCCACAATATACTATCAGGAAACTAGTAGTAAGAGAGCTTATTTCAAACTACAGTCTTCAGAATATGTTGAGTAAATAAATCACCCTTTGTTTGTCATGCTAAAATAGACAACTTTGCAAGACAGAGCAGCTAGAACCCTGTTCCAACTCTATGAAATTTACTTTCAACAAATATTCTCTCTGCTATTTAACGGGTCTGCCACCAGGTGTCCAAGTGACGCTTTATTTCCCCCACATACACACACAGCAAAGCCAACATCCATCCAAACAACCTGTGCCACTACCAGAAACTTGGTTTATTGCTTTCTGTATAAGCAGCAGATAGTATTGCCAAATAACTAAAATCTTAATAAGGCAGATGTCTAGTGATCGGCAATGGTTCAGTATTTCTAAGTAGTTTTGATGTAGAATAAACTCAGTCAGCAGTAAGAAGAAATCAGGGCAGCGTTTTCCAAACTGAAATTGTATTTATTGATATGCTAAGGAAGTGTGAACAAATACTGACTTCCTTTTGGAGCTTCTCTCTCAGTCCAAAGAGCTTTTTCAAATGAAAAATTAACAAAGTAGTACATAACTCTTAAGCTGGAAGTCAGAATTTTACGAGGTTTCGCTGACTTAATGGCCTGCTGGTAAACAGTGAAATATTTACATATGACTCTCTGTAGACCTGATTCTGCAGCCCATATGTGCAGAATTTCATAGGCATGAAGGGAACAGCTTACACAAGTGAAGGCTTGCTCTGAGCATGCATTTGTGTATCTGCTGTCTGCATAATTAAGAGCGCAAGCGCACGCCGAACTGGATTTTTCAACTCAGAATGCCACGATCATAAACTGTCCTGCAACTTTGAACTGGCTCTCACTGACCAAACTCCATGCTGACCACCACAAATCATGGCCATTGCTGCCAATGCCAAGGATGAATTAACACAGATGAATTTATACAGACTTAGGAATACATCCCTATGTAATGTATTCTGCAATATCCGATCAAAATAGTTTTACTAGCTTTCAGAAAGTGATGTTTAAACAAATAAGCTAGAACCTTGCCCCAGACTATAAGTTAATACATGTACATTGGTTCTCAAATAACAGATAAAAAAATAAATTGATGCATGAGTTCTTACTCTATATTCTATTTTCAGCTACATTTTTCAAGCAGAAAGTTTGCTTTAGTGACGAGTTATAGTCTTAATGCTGGATTATCAGGTCTTTTACATAAGAAATGGTTAATGGACTTCAGTCAACTGGAGCTGACATTAACCACTGGACACCTGGTCCTAGATGCACACGGAGTCATGAACAATAGCCATGCGTGGTTTTGCCTTTGTTCCTTCCTAAGGCACGAAGCACAACAGCAGGAAAAGATCAGTTTGGGACTGGATCTGATTCCCCTTACCTCGATTTTTCAGTGGTGGCAATGTAGGGTGAAGGTGTTTGTTACAGTAATCTTGGCCTGTGCAACATTCAATAGATCTTCTTTGGTGTGGGATAGGAGTGTCCTGCAACAAACAATTTGATAGAAAGAACTTTAAAACATGGACACAGTAATGCCTGTTGACGGCACTTCAACTGAAAGCTATCAAAAAGCCCAGCAATGGCAACAAATGTTTTCTTACCCGACACTGGAAGTCCGAGCCCTCTAATCCAAGACATCCCTTGGTGACTAAATGTCCACCGGACTCATCTTCTTCTATTATGGTGAAGCAGTAGCCATCAGTGCTGAGGATTGGAAAGAATGAATCAGGAAGAGGCTTTGAAGTGGAAAACATGTCTCAAACTTTGTTCCTTGCAAGGCAAATCTGCCAGTAACAACCTGACATCCCAAGGCTGGCTAGAAGACGCAGGCACCCAAGGCACTCCAAGAGCCAACAGCACTGCAGACCAGCTCCTGCACACACAAAGGAGGCTCTGCCTCTTACCTTTCCAACATTTCACAGCTATAAACCTCACTAACAAACATCTCGATTGTCTGCCTGTGGTCACTAGTGGATTAAGACTTTGGAGACCTATATAAATGCAAACATCAACACCACAGCAGATCTGTCTTGTGCACGGGAACAAAGCACGGATATTTGCACCACGGTGAAGGCCTGAGGAAGGCCTTTTTTTGAGATACTAAAAGTAAAATATTATTAAGAGTGATTTGTGATTCCTGTTTTAACCGTATTACAAACTGCAACACTCTTGTGTATGAGTCCTTGAGTTATCATCAACACCCTTCATAACTGTTTACTTGGGTTACAAGCCTAAAGTGATCCATAATGCTTCCGTTTACAAGAACGTGCACCAGGGAGGACAAGTATACTAGCAGATGGCTAGATGGTGCTGGTGATAAATGTCCTTCCTTGATGGAAGGTCAAATGCCTGAATGCTGTGGAAAGAGGGGGAGGAGGGCACAAAAAGGGTGGCTGCATTTTACTGAGTCTGCTGTACATTAATTTCTCAGCACTCTCAGGGAGACGTGTAACGTGTGTAAGAAACACAAATTGACTGATTTGCAGGAAGAGGATCCTATAGTAAAGAAAACACTCTTATATAAGACATTTAAGTCACATAAAAATAAGATATTCTGTTATTTCCTCAGGAAAACAACACTGCTTATTATGGGCAATGAGTATTTTTCAGAGAGAAGAAACAAACTCAGTTAAAACAAGGAAATAAAAAGAAAAAAGGATTAGAAAAATCTAAATACAGCAAAATTCCAGATGATTTGCTCCTTACTGGAATGAAAGGAGCGTCTGAGCAACAACAGCAAAGGCAATGAAGATGCAGGAAACAGAGAGGCACAGTTACACATATAAGAGAGAAACACAATTTGTGGGTATTAGACCGCAGCACACGTTTGACATGATCCTGTCCAGCCTGTCTCTGTCGTGCGGCTATTTTTGTATTAGTGGTGCAGGGTCCAGCCACGGTAAGCTTATTACTTCAAATAATAATCTATCATGGGTTATTGACTTCTGGATTTGAAAAGTAAGCAGCTGCACCTTACAAATGACTTTCTCAGAGAAGCGAGCAATGACTTCTACCTTTCTTTGACACCGTGCATGAGTAAGGCAACGCAGACAGCAACCCTTCTGGGCAACCACCACCCTCATTTCATTGCTTAGGCTTAAAAGATAGCAACAGTAGGATTGCCAACAAGAGAGACTGTAAGGAATCCATTAGAGTAGAATATTATATTAGATTAGTTTTTATTTGTTTGCATGGTGCCTTTGATTCAGAGTAATGAGTAAGTTTAACCCAGGGGACAGAGCAACAAAACAATAAATTGCAATCAAGTGAAACACTAAAATGAACTCCACATTTAACAGTCCCCAGCAAAACCCAATATGCTCAGTTTTCACCGAAGGAAAGCAGGGGAAGGAAAAGTCAAATTGTCTGCAAAGGGGAAGAGAGAAGCAGGAAAGTCAGCAGTTTTTTTGCTTTGGTTTGTTTTTCTGACTTGCCATGGGACTCTGATTCTTAGCTTATTTCTGAATATTAAATTCAGGCTCCTTTAGCATTTTAGTCCCTCTGAAAATTGCACTCCAAATTTAAAAACACAAACAAAAGGAAAGTGGATAGGGCAAGGCAGAAAAGTTATAAAGTCCAAGAGGAAGGATAAATCATGCTCTTTACAGACAACAGCAGAGTAATGAAGCAAAAGTGTGAGGCAATTAAAAATAGCAATGTCAAGCAGAATAAACATTGGTACCACTTGTTTCTACCTCTAAGAAAAAACCAAACCAGAATGTTTTCACACAGTGTAAGAACTCGTTATCTTACTGAAAATTTCCAAGTGCCTGGGCGAGAGATAGATGTGACTCTTCTGAAAAGAAGGAATCTCTCTTACCTGCTTCCCCTCTCCCACCCCTGACCTCTTCTGCTGGTTCACAGGATGTCAGATGGACCACACACTGCAAGTAAAGGGAAGGGCATACCCCTGCTGTTTTATTGATTACCCTGCCTCTTATCTGCCTACAGTAGAAATGAAACTGTTCTTACTATTATAACAAGCCAGGAATAAATCAGATAAGTCTGCATCATCTCCAATTTCATGTTTATTTTGGAGACTGCACAAATAGAAACATATGTACATCGCTGATACAGGCAAAACAATATGAAAAACCCGTTCTCCGCTTCCTAGCAAAGTCTCATAGAATAAAATCATTATTTTCTTAAACTCTGTAATTTCAATTCTGTGTAATCGTGATTCTGCCAACAGTGCGTAAAGAAGGAACTCCATCTGATGTTTCTGAATACTTCTAGGTTCACATCCACTAACCTTCTCCACTAAAGCATTATCTTACTAGAGTACAGTGCAGGAGAGAAATTAAATACGTTCTGGAAGTGATCACTAATAAGGACAGATTTGGTATCCCTCATATTTGCCAAGAGGGAATTTTTATAGCCAAGCCAAATGCCAGGAAAATGGAATTAATAGCAGAAACACTGACAGACACTGATGCAGAAGGTGCTGCCACAATTACCAGAAAGAAAGAGGTGATCTTAACTGAGACCATTACTAAGTGTCAGAAGAGACGAGCAGAAGCAAACAGCTTTGCAGCCACCTACACGAATGCCCTCACTGGCCAACAGCCACTTCTCACAGAAGATGTGGTACCTCAGCCACCAACACTTGAGTGCTCAAGATTTCCTGTCCTGCTCTGTGTGTGTGTGACAGAGCCAGAAGTGCCAATATATTAACTTCAAAAAGCAATGTGTTTCCTTCATTCAGCACCCATCACAAACAGATGGATTAAACAGCTGAATGAAAAGAATCTTTGTATTTAATTCTATTTACAGTTGAGTCCATAAGAGTATCATTATTTTTGTCCACTCCTTTATATCCTGGTTTTGTTATCAGAGAGAGCTATAGCACCTTTTCATTTGCAAAGCAACACGACAGGTTTCTGCACTGCTTTTAAAAATGGTCAAAAAATGTTATAGATTTGATTATGTACAGAAACTGGAAAGTTCATATTCCTCTGTAGACCTTGAAAATTAGCTGATGCCCCATTTGCATCTAATTCACATATTTTGTTGCATCCTTCACTTAAGGAAGATGATGGTAAAATTTAGCAAAACACTGCCTTTGGACCCTATCAATAAAACAGTCACTCTAAATGTGTTCCACACAGGCTAATTTTTCAGAAAAAAAAAAAGTTAGTGGCTGTGCATCAGGGAAGAACATGAAACCAGGTGAGAAGACCATTACACAGCTGTTGATCCAGATGTTTGCACAGCTACTCTGAAGGCAAGGAGAGATGTGTCAGTGTAACCAAGCCAAGAAGTTGGCTCACAGCAGGGCAGCTTCTGGCCACACCAGCCTTCAAGATGCTGATGGTGGTCCTACCACAAGTGCTCTGCTGTATATGGTACATTCTGGCTCTCTGGGTGCTCAATGATGACCCTACACGCAAAGAGAAAGGAGGGTACCCAACGCATCCCATCAGCATCTTTTCATATATTGTATATAGGTCTAGCAATCAATATTTTCTGTTTTCTATCTGTTCATACTATTCTCCCAGGACTGAGACATAACTTGGCCAAGAGATGTGTCTTGAATTGTTCTACTAAGTCACAAATCAGATCAAACAGTTATTCATGACGCGTGAGGTCACAACACATTATCTGTGAGGGAAAGCTCTAGAAAATGTCCAGGCTTCATGCTGAGTATGAGAGATTTCACAGGTCTATAGACCTGACAGCACAACTTGGAGTATGGCAACAGCATCAAGCTTGGGTACCTCTGTATTTTCTGGACTCTATCACCTTTCACTTACATGCAAAATTCATCTCAGTAGATGAGACCTATAAAGCCCACTCATCTTCCTCTTCTACCTGCCCTTTTTCCTTTTATTCTTTTCTTTTGTCTCCACAACTTAGACACAGACCACGTGTTTTCTTTAACTTGACCTTAGGATTATACTGCGGTTGAATTTATATGACATAGCTGCTTCTTTAATGTTAGGACAGACTTAATAGGGGTATTTGCTGGTTTGGATTTTTTGATTTTTTTATTTTTATTTTTATTTTTTTTAGCATAAGCAAATTCAGTATGCAAGGGAAGCCTTTGGTATTTCATCACTTTCTGCCCAGTAACACCAAAGTACTCCCATGTGCTAAAAAAAACTACCCAAGAGTAATGCAACAGGTCTCCAACACAGGGAGACTGGACTTGCATTACTATTTAGCTTAAGGTTTATATTAAGAACCTAATGGGTAAGCCCTGAACAAAACTAAGGAGGAGGAATTTCTGGGGCACAGATGAAAAGTGTGGGAGGGGGACTTGATGTATCAGATTAAATACTTGGGGCAAAGTCACCTGCTGAGCCACATCTGAGACATACAGCCCTGGCAGAGCGGGCAAGGAAAGACTGGAGCTTGCAAGAACTTGTCTCTCTCTGACCATTAGGTTTTTTTTTTTGTTTTAATCATCAAAGGGGACTTAACTGCCTCTGCCTCAGCCCCTATATAAAGGATTAAATTTAAAAATAAACGTTTAAAAAATGGAAAGGCTAACTTGTAAGATCTCACCATAGCTCCTTTATCAGAAAATGTTCAACTTTACCCTAAAAATTAAAGTTGCTTAAAAGAAAAGTTGCCTGAACTCAGAGCTTCGGCCCACTGCTGAGGTCGCCTTTCCTTCTACATACCAAATCACAAAGAAAATTCATTCCTATCATCTGGAGAAGGGGAGAATGAAAATAATATCACTCGAGTGAATTATCACCACTGGTAACAATGAAAAAGTAACTAAATTATTTTATTGCTTTAGATAACCAAAGTTACCTCAAGATGTGCAGAAACCTAATCAAGACCAGTAGGCAACACGTAAGACATTAAACTCTTATCAGCCCAATCTTTAAAACCGTCAGCATTTATTTGTGAATGGAAAATAGAGTCCAACAAGGCACCTAATCAGCCTCCGCCTTCACTGCAATCCCATTACAGTCAAAGCCAATTAAATTTAACACTACTTTTTAAAATATGCAATTAATTAGGATTAGACACAACCGCCCACGCATTCACTTCATACACACAAAACTTGAAGTGGAACAGTAAAACAAGGTCCTGGTTGTGTTCAAAGCAGCTTTGAGCTTCTTTACTGAAGTCCTTTTATGAAAGAAACAGATGTTCTGAAAGAAGAATAAAGTTTCCACATGTTGCAGGTTAACACACCCTTTCCGTGCAGAGGATTGCCAACCCTCTGCAAAGATCTTAATTGTCAAGGCCCTGAGTGCACTAACGAGCTTCAGTTGCCCAGATTGGCTCCCACACCCAGGCACACACCCTGCCCAGGGGCTCCATTTAAGCCCAGGTCTGAACATCAAATCTTCCTGAGGGATGGGTACAGAGGTGCCATGGAAAGAGCCCTGGTGGGTGAGCAGATCACTGGCCCTAGCACCACCCTCAGCTCCTGGCTTGGTCCCCTTTCACCGCTTCCTGACACCGACCCTCTGGTGATGAGATGACCCGGTAACGGTTCTTCCACAACTTTCTGTGCTCATGGATTGCCCCGTTTTGTAAAGCACGCTCTAGAGCTACTGCTCTTCTGGTGATGGAGACAGCCATCCCCGTTTCGAGCCGCAGCCTTCTCCTCGGCTCCCTGAGGTATTACTGGGCTTAAGGTGCTGACGTATAAAGAGAAATTCTGTACAGGGACACAGCAGGCTGTTGGAGGATTTGATACAGATGTGGATAAAGAATATTGACTTTTACATTTCTAAAGAGACTATTAGGGAGAAGATTTTCACTGGCCACCAGATGTCCTCAGTTTTATATAAACATTCAAACCACTGGTACCACAGGCAGCATCTTCACTTAATAGATAAATACCTGTGGCAACCGACCAAAATCAGATGGGATGGCAGATTGCTTTTGAGGAGAAATTTTTAGTGGTGATAGCAATACAATAATAAAAAGACCTCTTTTATTCAGAGAGTTTTAATTTAAACACAGCTGCAAGTGCTTTCCCATTGAATTTTCAGAGCCCTCCTTGCTCCTGGGCACACAAAAAGCATCCGTGCTTTAGTGATAGCCCTGGTAGGGACAGGGCCTGATGCTCTCCAGAGCCCAGGCCATGGATGTGCTCAGGGAATTTTCTCCATGTCAGGGCTTTGCCAGGCCCTTGGGTGCCCCAGCACACGCTGTTATGTCTCTTCAGGGGTGGCAGATCCAACCGCTGCAGGTCCAAGACAATGTCCAAAGCTTAACAGAGCGATACAGCTGATGAGAGGTTTGATTGTTTTTTAGAGTGTAAAAGGCTTTTAGTGGCTACAGCTGAGGGAAGCAGATAATTAATGCAACAACCTTCAATTTGGAGCCGTTCATTTAGTCTTCAAACACAGTGTCATTGACACTGCTTGAACTTCAATATTGGGAAGCTTCCTTTATAGCGAGGTTCCCCGAGTGCTTTAAAACTGTGTCAACACTCCTTCAGGCTCAGAGAAAATATGGAAGTTACTGCCTGACTAGTAGGATGGTCTCAAAACATGAGGGAAACAAATAATCCCTGCTAATCTGGTTGGTCTTGACCAAATCTTTTGCAGATATAGAAAACAAGGGGAGTTGTGCCCTTTACCTCACTGCAGCCCTCACCCTGAGGTAGGGGAACCCATAGCAGTGATCACCATCCTGAAAAGGATTATTGCTGGCAAGTCGTGAAGGAAGGGTATTTAATTTCCATTTTTGGTTTATATTACTCCAAACTCCTCAGCATTTTTTCCATTTATGCCATTGCTCACCGGGCAAGGTGGGTAATGCTCAGGTAACAGCACAGGATAGAAAAGAGAAGTAGCTGTAATGCAAGTCTTTTGACTGTTTCCATTTTTTCGGACAGAAAAGTGATTAATATCTGATGGGGAAATTCCAATTTCAATTACTATTCTGATGTCTAAATTGAAAAAAAAAAAAAAAAAAGTAGTCACTCAAGTAGAGAATTCATGCCTGAAATGTGCAAAGATTATGAAGACAAAAGGGGTTCTAATATTGTGGTTTATTACCAGTTAACTGCCTATCCTTTGGCACTAACACTTAAAACCAAGCCTGGTATTTGACAGAGTAAGGGAGACTCTGAAGAGAGTTTCTTTAAAGTACCACAGTGAGGCTACAAATGCACAAATCCACTTTGTTAGGAAATTTACTCCCAGCAACATGAAAAATCCTTCATGCCAATGATGCCAGCAAAGCAGCGTGCAACAGCAGCCCTGCCCAGCTGCAGTATACACCTTGTTCCATGGGTTCCTTAACGTGGATCCCTTTGTGCTTCTTAATTTGTGGATTTAAAAGTCATCTCCAACTTCCCTGTTACCGCACGCGTGAGACAGGGCGTGTGAAAGCAGTGGCTCCTGCTGGGCAGGAACGGGAAACAGCCGATTCATGCTGAGAATTGCTCTCAGAGTGGGGTTTTACAGCTTTTTAAATGGACTGCTGTGTTGGAGCAGGTAGGTCTAACTCCTGGCCAGAGCATGGCTTTGAAGGAAGAGGATAGAAAAGGCAAAGGGTATTTACAGCTCTGATCAAAACTCTGATACACTTCAGAGTGAAACCACAGGCTTAGCACAGCTACGCCAGGCTACAAAACAACACTCAAACCCAACCAAGCGATCAACATCCTGGCAAACTTAGGCTTTCCCTATCTAGAAAGCTTTGTAATGCACTGCCTGGATCTGCTGACACAACGTCAGACTGTCTCACCTCCGGGCTCCTGTCTGTGCCCTGCTTCGATGCTTCTCTCATTGCCATGACTCCACCAGGCTATAGCTGGTGGTGATTACCTCCCAGTATCTCACCTGCTTTAAGCAAGCAGAAAAGCTTAAATTCCCCACGTGGAATATGAGGAGCTCAGCCCTATTTTGCTGCAGCTAAAAATCTGTACATGCACCTCAAGCCAAGACAGAGGTGTTTGACTACTGCTTTTGCTCAACTGCAGTAGTGTTCATTCGCCAACAAGAGCCGCTTTTGGGTGGGAGAGCAGCAACTTGGTCCCACCACGGGTACTCTAAGTCACCTCCACTGCTTCATGCAGTGTCACTGCAACATAGACCTTCAAGGGGTCTGTGCACAGCTGGACATGTCTCTTCCCCAGGGAAGCAGAAGGATCTAAGGAAGCAGAATCCAACCTAAATAAGAAGTTTGTAGTACTCTAAGCACAAAAACCTACAGAAGACTATAGCTAGTATAAGAAAATACACAACACTTCATCCAAACATCACTTTCCTTTTCCTTTTGGCATGGAAACAAGAAAAAAAACAAAGCCTTGAGGACCTACTAAACATAGTTCAGCTATTGCTAAGACACACACCAAGAGCAGGGTTCTTATAACTGGTGTTCCATAGAGAGTAATCATAAATTCATAACCATGTACTGGTATTTCAATAGATCTCCATGAAATCTCCTCTCCTCAACTGCATCCACCTTCAAAAAAACCAAACTCCTACGTTCAGAATCTCTCGCATGCAACAAATTAATACAAGTATTCTCTAAAAGTGTGAAGATGTAAACAACCAAACATAAAAATACAAACATGTAGTTGATATCTAGGTCAAAATTACTGCTCATTTTTAGACATAGTACATAAACCGCTCATTTACACATCACTGCTTAAACAAAAGCTGCAAACACCCAACTTGGAACTGCTGAGCTACCACAAGTATATACCACAGAACACAGACTCCACAAACCTGCAGGTGCTGTTGACCGAGTCCTCGGGACAGTGGTGGTGGCACTGACAGGACAGTTTCTTCTGCGGAGGGGCGGGTGCCGTGCTCTCGCTGTCTTCTTTCCTGTGCTCCATGCTCAACTTGCCAGAACTTCGCAAGGGCATGTTGTCTAGAAAAGTGGCTATAAGTAAAAAGGGGGGAGAAAAATAAAAATAAAAAAAAGAAAGAACAACAACAACAACAACAAAAGAAAAACAAGAAAAAAGAAGAAAAAGAAGAAACAGTTCTAGGCTGGACTTCAAGACTTGAAATAAAGGTTTTAAACTATTTCTATCCATGCAATTTTGAGAAAATTATTTGAGCCAGGTGTTCACCACAGAGCCGTTTTCTTTGAGGCTTATTGGGCCTCAGTGATATTAGCTCAAATGTGCTGATGGTTCAAGTTCTGCTGCTGCCAAGGAGCTACGCTGTGCTTTTCAGATCTCAGAACTCAGCTTTCCTCCTATTGCGTTACGTAGGTCAAATCCTTGGTTACATCTCTGGGCTTTCTTTGTCTCTATACTTGGCACGTACCTACATCCCATGAACCTCATAAATATAAGTGGGATTTATGGTACTCCAGGCAAAGCAGAACATGGGCAAACAATTTAACAAAGATTTAACAGAAAGTGATGTCCTTTCAAGCTCAACAGCACTTTCTGTCACCGAATTGCATAAGCATTACTTGGAAAACGAGGAAAAATACTTCATTTCTGTAAAACAAAACAAAAAAAATCTATAAACAAAGTAAAAGGAAAGAATGTGTTTCAGAATGAACAATGGTGAAATATATGGAGGTAATTACTTCTAAAAATATCACAGTACTGAATCTCCATGGAGCTGGTAGAGTACAGCTAGAGAAGTTGGTGATGGACTAGGAGCTGTTTAAGTGACATCCCCCCAGCTCTACTCATAAATATCATCTTCCAGTGCTTGTGAATATTTCAAGCTTCAAAGACAAAAAATTAGATCAGCATGGAAAGCTGCAATTGGTAGTTCCTCACTTTCTCTTTGCTTCCCTCTAAGTAATCTTACTAAAGGGTCATTTACAAACAGCTGCCTCTCACAAAGCAGCTGAAGAGCAGGCTGGAAATTCCTGATTTACTGTTAAGTCTTTAGAAATATAATTTATGGAGAAGTTATCATAGATCCCCACTCCACGACCACAGTGAAGTAACCATCAGGATGAATTCTACCTTGCTTTTAAATAATGCTGTTTAATGTTGGTTTGGCAGGTCCGTAGACAGTGGTTCCTTGCACACAGAAAATCACCTATTTAAGCTTTACATTGACTCACACAGGTGCAAATCAAACTTGATCTAGAGAGCCCCTCTCTAGGTGATGTTCAGTCCTCAAGCTCACTGTCACGGTTGCCAGTAAGTACTCGGCCCCTGCCAACTGTAACCATAGTTAGGTGACTTGGACAGGAATTTCTCCACTAGAA
Organism: Megaceryle maxima; assembly: GCA_024605025.1. Lineage (NCBI taxonomy): Eukaryota > Metazoa > Chordata > Aves > Coraciiformes > Cerylidae > Megaceryle > Megaceryle maxima. The sequence continues at coordinate 30,148 of JANHGN010008184.1, forward strand.
TCTGGATAAAGCCCAATCACTCATTTTGCACCGGCCCACAGCCATCAGATGGTAATGACTTCTGGGCATTGCTCTGATGCAAAAAGGCTGGCCATGTAGGAGGTGGAAAGCTGTGTATTCTGTTACTTTGTAGTCCAAATCTTAAGCCATCCTGTTCCCAGAGGATGAATAATTAGCAATAGTTATCTTAATAGAAGGATTGCTGTGCCACAGCTGTGTGATTTATTTGCTGTCTATGTGGCAAAAAAGCAGATCTTCCATGAGTTTATCAGGAGTAAAAGTCAGACTTGCACCTTCCCGACACAGACGCTAATGGCCACAACCAAGTCTGGTTAGAAAACAAAAATAAAATCAAATCATCCGAGTGCTGCTCTCGCTGTTCTTTCTACACAGGGTATTTGAAGCCTCAGATTAACTCAGCACCACCCATTTACATTTTCCCAAGCCTAGAACAGTGACATTTGGCTGGCAGCAGCACCCACAGATGGAGATGCTCACTGCTTCAGAGAAGGCACACACCTAGAAGCTCTGCACATCGCAGAATGTCTGGTTCAATTGCTGCTTTGGACTGGAAATTAAGTGTACTCATACAAAACTGTTGGAATGGGAATTAAAAAAAATAAAACCCCAAACACTCAAACCTCAAAAGAAAACCAGTCAACTTGATAAAACTGTTGGATGAACATTTAAACCACAAGGTTACTCCATGCACACCCTGCACTAGTGATGCACTCATTGTGCTTTTCCTCAAATAATTCTTTTATTAAAATATGAATCTATCATGCAGCACCCTGCTAGAGTTTCCTATGCTATATCATAAACTACAGCCTGACGACATCCCACCAGGCCAGGGTTATACCATCAACATGATTGTTTTAAGAGAAAGGGAAATAACTAACTGCTAACTCACTGTGCTTTACAGTCATCAGATAAAAGTATTTCCATGGGATATTTTTTGGCAAATAGTCAGCAATGAAAACACAGCGCAGTTGAAGAAGTTGAAATAAATTACACCTCTTAACTCAGCCTGATCTACTGTGTAAAATACTCAAGAGGTAACAATAAAACACTTTTTATTGGTGACAATCATATGACAGAGGAGGAAAAATGGACCATGACAGTTTCCCTTTGCTGGATATTCAAGGTTACCATAAAACTCAAGGAAAGGTCAGATGCCAAGACCTGCGTATTTCTGATCCAAACCCACAGTAAACGAAATCTAGCATAAAACCACTAGAGAAGTAAGAACAACATGCTTTCCTTTCCCATGTGTGACTGCATTGCACTAGTGAGCCCAAACTGCCACGCTTGCAGAAGACGGTGCCAATCAGAGGTGCCAGTGCCCTTCTAACTGACTGGTTTTGGCTGTTCATGAGTAGGCATGACAAATCCCCAGCTCAGGCTAAAGAGCAACCTACTTCATAAATCACTGACTACTCTGCAGTTGTTTCCTCTCAGAAGAATGAATTAAACAATTTAGACTTTCACAAAACCAAAACCATCATGTAGCTATCTTATGGCATAAGCATGCTGCTTTTTTATGGTTTTTAAAAAACTTGATGGTCAGACATATCTAACTTTCTTTAAACTTAGTTTATTATTATTAGCTTTTCACAACCGCTTCCCAAATCATGGGGATGATGGTGCTTCCTACCAACTCCCCTCCCCACTTTTCCTCAAGTGCCTGTCTGTGTCCCAGAAGGACAGATTATTTAGTGTCTGAAAAAATCACTAGCATATTTTGCTAATTTTTCACGAGTGAATGCCACTGGCATCCCTAAAACCCATGTCCTTATGACACACTCAGCCACTAAGTGTTGCTGAACGAAGCCCTTAAAGATCTGCAGGAATCTTTCTTCCTGAAGGCAAATGCCACCCTGCCAGGTCACCAGGCTATGCAGTGTTTTAAGTCACTGGACAAGTGACAGCATAAATTCTTGCCCCGCTCATCTGCTGAGGCAGGGACTGAATTGATCTGACTGCCACTGCTGTCGGGCTGAGGAGGGGTTTGAGCTGCACGTGTAGAAACTGCACACAATGAAGATGTTTGTGTTCACAAAGGAGGGCTGAGGCACAAATCTTATCTTAGGCAAACATGGCCAAACGCAACAGAAAGTGTCACTGACTTACTCACTTTGACAGAAAACAAATCCATTTAAAGGGGGAGGAAAGCATCTCTATTGCAAACCAAAACGAATCGCGTGCATGGAACAACAAGCAGCAGACACAAGCGCTATGGTTTTCCTGAAGTGTTCGAGTAACCTAAAAGCATTTCCTTGTCTGAACACTCCAGAGCATCTGCTGAGCTCGTGTCTGGGCAGGAAGGAGGCACATGCCACCCACGCCCGGGGACGCTGCTGCCAAACCTTCGGTCGGTCCCCGCTGGCAGGGTGCCATGCTCGCCCACCCTCTCCCTCCCCTGGAAGAGGAGCCGGCCGTCAGCCCCGCTGGGTTTGCTTGCTTGGGTTTTGTTGGGTTTTTTTCAATACCATGTGGCTACTTCTCCATAAATGCATTTCATAAAGCACCTTGAAGTTGGGGAAAGAAAACTGAATTGCCAACACCCTTACAACTTGTATCCCATTTGTTCTTCTCCTTGACCAGAAGTTTTCAAGAGCTGCGTGAACACCTTTCTCTCCTTAGACCTTCTCTACAGAGTACGAAGCAAGAAACAACTCTAGCCAAACATAAAACTCAGGTTTTTTTCAACACCCAGCCATATATGAAAAGTAATGAAAAATTTCAGGGGAGAAAGTGCATTTTTCTTTATTATTTGGCCGTTTTTCCAATTAACTACTATTTGGAATATAGAAGAGATGCAGCATTTTAGTAAGCATTATTGACATATACATGCACTACATATTGACAAAGTACCTTTAAAATTAGGCAGAAAGGCATCTATTGCTAAGGCTAGAACTAGTCCCAGCTCTGTAATTCATCCTCAAAACACAAATCTGGCATCAAAATTAGTCGATTATTGCCAAAACATTTATTTTAAAATCAACTCAAAACCCAGAGATTAATATAAAAGCACATTTCAGGAGAAAGAGAAACATCCTCTGAAATTCGTTGGTGAGCTGAATGCCACATCTTTAAAAAACAAAACAAAACAAAAACAAAACCACACACCAAAAAAAATCCAACTCTCTTTTTTTTTCCTCTCTCATTCCTCACCAAAAAAGGGGATAGGAAATCTTTTATCTGCAGTATTTTCTCCTTAAATCCACCAGCTCTCTCCTTTAAACTAAACTAAGTGAAGCACACCTAAGGATACGCAGCAGACCCCAGACACCATACAAGCTCTGACCCCCATTCCACGTGAATGAATAGGAAATCTCCAGTACATGTCCCCCCTCCTGCTAGAGACGAAGCTTCAAGCCCAAGACGGTGCACGCTGCAAGCAGCCAGCTCCCCACTGCCCCATGGGACAGCCCTGCATCTCTCCACAATGCCAACCATGCTGCTGTTAGGTTTTTCCCCCCCCTTCACACAGGTTCCTTTTTGACCTTTCTGTAAAACCACTGAACTTCACTGTTTTAAGGGTTTTTTCAGCCTCTTCAGTGGTCTGCTCACACCAGGCTTTAAAGCAAACAAACAAGAAAATAAAAGAAAGGACACAGAAAAAGTACAAAAGGGGGAAAAAAAAAGAGGCAGGGGGTAAGCACAAGTGCTTTGTGAGCTGAAAAGCTAAGCCTTCTACTTCCACTGGGTCTCTGTGGGCTTGCTACATTGCTGCCAGATTCCCCAAAGATGAGAGTCATGTGAGGAGGCAGAGGGTGGCTCGGGGGGCTCTGCTGAGCAAACACAGCACCGTACGCTGGGCTAATCCTGCACCTGCGGCGTGTTATTCAGCAGTAAAGAAATGTAGTCCAGACTGCCTCTGCTTAATACAGGTCAGCTGTTTTTCTCTGTAGTCCCTTTGATTGTAAGCTGGCAAACAATATTATTTCAGCCAGGCACAAAGCAATATTCAGGCTACATAGGATATGACAGTAGAAAAGTGGAAGAAAAAAAGAAAATCCTGGAATTACAAATAAAATAAGGATTCTGAGCAATACAGAATTTGTAACTGTTTCCAGATGGTTGACAGTGGCTTCCAAGGTCAGTATGTGAAATGCACACTGGAGCTGGAGCCTTCTGCTGCCCATTGCCCTTTCAAGTGGGCCTACCTGCAATCCAGGCTATGGCACCGCAGCCTGGAGCTCGTCTATCCAAGGCAAGCTCTGTTTTACAATGAGTGCAATCACAAGAAGGTTTCTGTGTTTTTTAGGCTTGCTTTTCTTTACTTTATAGGCAAAAGAAACAATTGCCAATAGAGAACAGACTATTAAAAGAGATGGCATAGAAGCAGCACTTTGTAATTTTTTTTTTTTTTTTCAGAGAAAGAGATACAAAAGAGGTCATGAAACTTCTGCCAGTATACACAGGTTTTACCATAGCACGTCACAAAATAAGATAGGAAACTTGACCCAACTGTACACAAAAAGCAGCAAAATTTGGTCCTGTAATGGAAAGAGAGCAAGAATTTCATTCCAAGGCAGAGATACAACAGTTAAGAGTAATTAGCTATCCTGAGAGCTTTCTTACAAGTTGACTAACCACTGCTAAAAATTCTCTGTAACGGGGATTCAGGCAGATATGTAACCACAGAATACTGCTGAAAAAAACCAAACCAAACCAACCCACAGATTATTATTTCAAATCCTTGAACTAACTTAGCTTGTAACTTTGTAATGAAAGGAAAAGTAATCTGGTAATGAATGTTTATTCCAGGTGATGGTCATTTAATATATCACATCCCCTTGATGTAACACACAACATCTATCATTTGCATGCTGGGATGTAACTGTCAGAGATGACCTACAGCTACTGTTACTAATTAGCTTTATTTTCTTCCTGATACAAAACTGTAACCATCAGACATTACAGTCAGAACACGCTCTCAGAATTCTGTATTTAAATGCTTTTCTCTACAAAATGATACTTCAGTTTCGGCTCCATCTTTACCTAATCTAATTCCATGTTTGGAAACTGGTAATAAGAGATATCTGCTCATTCAGAACTACGTACCGAGTTTCTTGTTGGAAGGTTTATTGGTGCTGGTTTTTACCAGCAGGATTATTCCCAACGAAACAGGAGCTACGTTCCTGTGAGAAAATGCTCAAAACTGATCTGGAACTGTATGAACTTTCAACTGATTGCAGACATAAGGGCAGGTTCTTCAGGATGCTGAGTGAAACCAGTATGATTCCTAGTGCAATAACCAAAGACAAGGAGCTATCTGGATATTTGATCTACAGAGTAAAGGAAGAAACAAGACTCTACAAAGTATCACAATAAAAAAAAAAAAAAAGAATTGTGTTCAGTTTCCTCTTTCAAAAAAAAGCATATATTGTCTCTGCAAATACAGACCTCCTTTTTGGAGCCTTGCTCACGCTTTTTTTTAAGCTATTTGATTCTAGCAGAGGCAATGATTGAATTTTTCCTCCTCCATACTGTTTGGTCTGTTCTGCTGCATTCCTGCTTAAGGGAGCTACTGGTACACGTTAACAGGACCACGTGAAAAAGGCACGTGATGTGCCATCTGCTGCCAACGTAGTCTTGTAACGTGGTCTGGCTAGAAACTGCTTCGACTGCATCGCGTTCCTCCTCTTCAACTCTCCGAGGGCATGCTGCTTATTCTACCTCGTGCCTCCTATAGTCTGTTCTTGGGAACATCCATAAAACATCTTCAGAGTGTAAGCAGTGATTTGAATTTGCTCTCTTTGTATAGTGTGGCCATTGCACTGTACGTGGTGTTACCCAGACTGTGCTCTGTACCAGCCTGATGTTCTCCAGCCAATACAAAGCTCAAAACCTACTTTTAAGATAATGTGAAAGCTCAGAAAAACAATGAAAAACATGGAAGCTGAAGCATAAACACGACCCATCTAAGTTTCTTTAAGTAGGAACAGCTTTCATATACAGTTCCTTTTACAGCCGGTCACCCACCTAAATGTTTACATTTAATTAGCTTTTCAAAACAGTGGACTGGGTGGCTGTGGAGACACAGGAATTAGGTATGGAGACTGATTTGTAAGTCACTTGCTAAAATTCACCTACAGACAGCAAAAGCTGTCTGCTGGATTGCCTGTTTGAAACCAGAATGTTGCTCTGGCTCAAATTCTACCAGGGTGATATTCATCTCACAACACCTATTATTGCAATGTCCAGTAAACACTCTTCTTGAAAGTTAAAAAAAAAAAAAAATCTCAGGCAAAAGATTGCACTGACAAGTTGACAAAAGTATAGAAGAATATCAGTGCTTAACACTGTGAGGTTGCTCCCCAGGTTACTCAATTTCACATATAAACAAACAACTTTTGTTCCCAAGGTAATAATAATACAGCATTTCTTGTGGATGGTAAATCTAATCTTTCCTTTCTTCTTCCTCCTTTCCCCTCTCTCTTCCTGAGGCAAGCATTTAACCCTATTGCAAAGGACTGCTTTCCAGTCTCCATTCAGGAACCAAACCAAAAGACTTGTCAGGAAAATATTAAAAAAGGCATCTTACTTTCATTAATACATTAAAATGCCATTAAAAAAGCCCTCGGACAAAATATAGCAATTGGCAGCTGCCTAATTATTTTTCAACCCTCAACACAATGCCTCTGTTAGGCTGCCTGCCAGTGACGTTTGGAACATTAAAAATATCCCAGATTTCTGCAGAGATTTCGTGTTGCACAATGTACTCTGATGGGCAAAACAAACCTAATAGTAAACTGATACTATTTACTCTAAATCATGAGGGAAGCAAGACTAGCGTGTGCCCTCGGGTTTGTATCTGTGTTCGTACAAGAACAGTTCAGTGATAGGAGGTTAGAGGTGGCTGAGGACAAAGTTTGGTTCCCAATTAACACTACTGAGCCATGAAGCCTTGCCTGCCAGGCGCCATCACATACAAACTATCCTCCCACTGCACAGGGCCCTTGCTCTCTGCAGGGTTCAGTGTCTCCTGACTTGCTCAACAGTGTAAGCAGAGGGATCATTAGTTATGACTGGTAGAGTCTAGGAGATAATGTTGACTCTTATTTCAGGAACTATTACGCTATAAACACTGCTCTGAAAGCCATTTATCTGCATTTTAAAATAAACAGAGAAGCTACTCAATTAAGTAGATTGCAAGAAATAAGCTACAGATGCCAAAGCGAACGACTTTTAAATTCCAAAAAGGAAAATCAGTGCATTTAATAAGCACAATTTTATACCACGAAATTACTGACGTGGAAGTTCACAAGCAGCACAGCTTAACCACTCTGCAACGTCTGATAAAGAAATATAAATCAAAGTGTAATTACAAAACAGTTAATTCCGAGCGATGTAAATTACAGGCACTTATAATTTGCAAGTTACTACCACAGATACCAGTGATGAAGTACAACGTGATGGAGTGGCCATCCTGGTACAGCAGAAGTATTTATGTTTTTATCTCCACATCGCTACAATTTGAAAATGAGATTGAAAATGAGATGCTATCCCAGACCTCTGCGAATGAGATAAATGCCAAAGCTGTCATGCCTGAATCTGCACTTGCTAGGGAGAACATTCCTACTGAGATAAGCAACAGAGTATGAAATTATATTCGAGTCTTGCCAACCAACCCAATTTTTTAACCGAATGCTATTCATCTATTTGGACATATCTCTAGGAGATCTGTAAGAGACTCGTTTAACAAAATTAAAAGCAATGAAACCAACCCCAAACCACTGAAAAGCATACCCACAAAAGAGTTTCCAGTATCCTTTACAAAGATGTAAAACACAAGGCATTCTAAGCGTCAAGAAAAAGATGGATTGCCCCCCCACACACACAAAAATTCAACCCCTGCTTTTTCCTCACACTTCCAGATGCCAGAGCTTTTCAAGGCAGCTCTAAGGTCAGACAGGGGAACATGCAGGTGCACCACGCGCCGGCAGCTGAAAGCCTGCAAGGTTGCCCAGGAATCTGATCTGCCCTCCCCACATTCCTGCAGGCATTAGAAACGCTCCCTGAAGGAATATTACCCTAATGACAACTAATTTTCTGCAAACAGCCCCAGCCTCATTAAACCTCTTCTGTATCAGCACTGTTCAAAGCAGTTTTTCTGGTAATATTGAACTCCCTTACACCCATCTGAAAAAAAGCAAAGAAAATCCTTTTCTCTCCAATATAATTTCTCCTATTCAGGTTCACTGGCACCGCACACGACACTGAATAAAAATACTCAGTTTCATCATACGGTAGTAATGTCCTAAAGACTGTGACACAGAGATTAAGAGAGAGAAGTTCTGCTCCCATAAATAAATACAGAGTAAAATGACCACTCTCCAGACAAGATTTGACAGATTGATATGGGTGACTCATCTCAGCAAGCAGGCAAGCCCAAGGGAATTAACAGGACAGTATTTCTAAGGCAGGTGTTTTCCTGGACCTGCAATTCTTCACGCTCCTGAAATGGCCTTGTACCCTTCCCTACACAAATCCCTTTTGACTTCACTGGGATCACACAGACTCCATTCTCTTCATGTGAATGGCCATTGCCATTAAAGTGTTTAAAAAGTTTTGAATGTGCGTTCACCCAGCTTTAATCTGGAGCCAAAACAACAAAAAAAGAGCTAGTCTGCATTCAAGCATCCTGCAAAGCAGCATAACACAAAAGTGAGGTTGGCACATGCAGAAACCAAAAGAACATCCTCTTCCCAAAGTGATGACTACCCACGTGGCATTATCCCACCTGCGCTATGATGCGCCTTGCCCATCTACAAACCACTGATGTGAACAATAGTCTTCTTTTAAAAGCATTTCTGGAGATGAAAAATCTTTATACAGGACTAGCAGTAGAATACTATCTGCAGGCATTCCTTCTTTACCTGCTCCCTCCAGTTTGTCCTGAATGATCTGAAACTCCAAATACAGCAGAGAAAATACAGAAAGGAGCCTCAGCCAGAGGGTATCTGCCTATCCTAACCACACACTAATAACCCTGAAAGGAGAAAAGCAGTTGTACTACAATAAACACAAATAAATTCCATATTACACTTATAAAATACATATTCTATCTAAACTATATTTATATAAATAAATAACCCATAAGGGGTCCAAACTGAGGGAACAAAGAGTTAGTTACATTGAATAAATCCCTACAAAAATGAAATCATTTGTAAATTGCAAATACCATCACTATTCCACACGGTAACCTCAACCTAAGCAATGCAAATACGAAAGCTACGGCCCTCGTAGCCACTCTTGACGTGTGCACCAACGAGCACAAGTCTCTGGCGTAACACTTTGATCACAGGCATCTATCAAATAGAGGACTTTTTAAAGGAAACTTGCTGTTTATGAACAAACTTACAAAACAAGCCAAAGCAACAGCCCCAAGCAAGGAACCGGCTGCTCCCTGCGGCTTTGGACAGCTCAGGTACAGCCCATGCTGTGGAGAGACGATGCTCTGATGACCATAGGGTCCTAAGCACAGCAAGAACAGCTACTTATGGCCTCCCTACCATGCTGAAAACTCTTAAGCATCATCTTTTGCACCATTTATAGGCAAAAATAAAACAACCTTTCCCATAATTTATTCTTCTGTTCTTCAAAACACTCTTCTTCCACGCTTTCCCCCAACCTACTTTCCTCCATAATGTTTAATTTCTTTTTCTCAGTCCTTTTTTTAGTATTTGTTTCTTCATGAAGTTTTCTTTTAAATAGACCAAGGCGATGCTCACTGATAGGAATTTAAAAATCAAAATTAGATTTTTCCTTTTCACCTCTTCAGCTATTTTGAAGAGCTGGAAATTGTCACCCAAATGAAGTTTCATTTCTTTCAGCTCCAGTCAATCTCTAAAAATAATCCAGGTCATAAGAACAAGGGGCCTACAGCAAATACGTTTCAAGCTGAGATGCTGTGTAATTTCAGAGAGAAAGAAAAATATTTTCCCAAGCTTTCAACTTTTGATTTGTATAAAATAGTTTATTTTATAGCTAGGTAAAGATGTAAAATTAAACTTCTTCATTAGTGTAATGTACTGTGTCTTGCTATAAATACCGTTAACATAACTAAATGCATGAATTGTGCAATATTTTCCATCAGAATATGTCAGGGACTAGATGCCAAATATAGGGTAAAAAAAAATAAATATCAGTTAGCTTTCTTCAATAAAATAGCAGAATTCTTAAAGAATGTGTTGGTGGTCAAGTCGGACAAATAAGAGGTTGTTTCCATGCTACACAGCCTGACTCTTGGTCTGATCAACCCTAACTAAGGAATAAGAAAAATTATTTGGACATTCTGTAAATAAGCACAGGGGATATTATTTTCCTCTAAAATCATCTGAAATTACTCTCTCCCAACCTGTATTTCTTATTGCTGTTCTTTTAATGCACGCCTGTTAAATTAATTCCCTACTCAAGTCTGTGATAGAGGAATGATTTTCTAAAGCCCTTTCCTGGGTGGGGACCATACTGGGTAAAACAATCAGTATCACTGAGCTGCAGCCAGGTGGAGAAGGAAAAGGGTAAAAACAGTTTTTAAGGCTGGATGTGATGATTATAGACATTCACACACTTTCCTACGTGTAATAGGAAATAGGACAGAAGCACCATCTCTGAACTAAAAATCAGGGCTGATCTCCATGCCCAGGCTGTGGAAAAATCCTTCAACAAAGGGCAGTTGATTGGCTCCAACATACAGTTAATTTTTTTTTCTTCCCACCTTTTTTATTTTCCTTAAGTCACCACCATGCCCAAGGAAACACAATTAGAAGATTTAGCAATATATTCAGCAGAAAATCAATGTAAATGCTTAAATGTGTGTGACAGCAGAAAAATATGTCTGTTTGAATAATTTTCTGCTGTACAATCTAGCGTAGTTAGGATAAGTATTTAACTAATCTTACTCAAAAATTACTTCCTTCAAATACTGCACTTGCAGGTCCGTGCATCTGCAACACCAACTTTGTTCACTGACAAAAGCAACACAGATGGCACAAATCCAAGAAAGCCAATCGGAAATTCAGCTGCAACTATGACTAATGTTTGCCAAATTGATAGTGAGCTATGGCTGTAGGATCCTCTTTGGCAGCTGAGCTGCGAGACACGCGTTCCAGCTGCTGGGTTGCATCAAGAACAGTAAGATGGAGCATTACTAGGCAGGGGGAAACATCATGGGTGACTATCTGCTTGCTTGATCTTGGAAGTTTTAAGCTTGTGAGTGTAAAGTCCTGACTCCTAACATGAGAAAAACACAGAGCCTAGAGATAGTGGAAGCATCGGCAGGCTAAACACGTTACTTCTTTACTACGTTACCCACCTAACCTCACAACAACCATGAATAAAGCTTGTAACACTTGAAAGATGGAGGTTAGTTAATCTACGTTCAGAAAAGTCCAGACTATGCACAAAAAAATATCATTTTCTCAGACCAATCAGCCACATGTTTTTATTACTCAGCAACAGTTTCTTATATGAAAATAATTGTCATACATCAACAAACCCAGCAAGCTACACTTAAAGAAAGGCGTCAGATATCCATGAAAATGTATCCAAAAGAGGAAGAGTTAAATACAAAAATAACTGAATTAGCACTTCATAATTTATTCTACATCCTGCCGGCTGCAGTTTCAGTAGGATGTGATACACTCAGGATAAAAACAACCATACTTCTTCAGTCTTATCCTCAACAGCACTGGTGATGTGAGTTATTAAATTGAGCAGATTCAATTCCAAACCTGGCTGTGTTTCAGGAGAGAATCGGTGATTTCTGCAGACTGTTTGTACATCTATAATACAGGACATGATCTCAAAGCTTCACCCCTTTAAAAATCCTGAAGCTAGAGAACTAAATCCTGGCTTTACTGCAAGTGTTGGAAGTTTTGCCATCACCTCCAGTGGGTTTAGGATTATGAGACAGGATCTCATATGCACAGAATTCCTTTTGCTTTCTCTCTGCCAGTTAGAGAAAGTCAATTAAAAAAATAATTATATACTGAAGTAATTCCCCTTTTTCTCACCCAGACCTTAGTTCCCACTGAAAATAAACTGAGTTGCAATGTTAAAAATGAAGGTGAAGCCAAGCCCAGCATGCACCATAATAGATTTACAAGGTCCCTTTTGGATTTCACAATCATTCTGCCGCAGCCCATGAAATACTAGGGAGCCTCGGGAAGAGTCAAACCCCTTGACTTTAAAACCTCACACCCATTCAGAAATAGATTATTAGGAAGAACATCATTCTAGCATCATATTTCTGGTTTCCTTCACTAGCATTACATGTTTTCAGATTCAGCAATAATATTAATCAAGTGTTTTATTAAGGCCACCTTTTCCTTTCCCCACATAATTGCTCCTTCTTAGCACTCTCAGGAGTTTTTGTGTCTGCCAAAGGCAAATTCAGTTTCTGCCCATAACAATGGTGGCAAAACAGGGCTCAGCACACTTCTGGCAAGGACCAGATGTACTTTTTATACATCTCTGCATTAGAAGAGCTCAAATGAAAAGACTGACAAATTAAAAAACAAACAAAAAAAAAAAACAAAACAAAAAAGAACAAAAAACCACACCACAAAACCCCCCCATGTTTTTCAGACATGCTTACAAGACACCAGCACAATTAAATTACTCCATCTGTATGTTGCATTTCTTACCCAAGTCCAAAAAAGTCCAGCAAAACACATTCATTCTTTTTTGTAGGCTTCTATTAGAGACCTTTCAAGTATGTGAACAAGACACAAAAAATAAGGCAAAGAAACAAAACCAAAACAAAGAAAAAACCACCCAACAAAATCAACCAACCAACACACTGAAAATTAACCACAAATCATCCTTCTTAGAGGTGTGGGGAGAACTGAGGAGAGCTCTATTACAGAACAGATGCACTAGAAAATTTCCCTTAGAAACACCTTCTCCCCCCTCCCCAAAAAGAATTTTCCCCTCCTATTTTTTCTGCACATCAGTATGCTACATCCACTGTTTACTTAGCCCTACAGCAAACACAGATCATCCCACCAGTGTCTCCTTTTCAGAAGAAAGTCACCTCAATACTCCTTCCAATTTGCTTGAGCAGAGGGTCACCAAAATCCTCCAAACATCATCACAGGATCATCTGACAAATGGGGGCCAACCTTTCCTCAGTAAAGACAACCATGAGATTTGAAGAGGCTGACACTCGGCTTCATCTTAACAAAAGGTTTCCAGGAGTTCATTCAAGGAAAAGATACAGAGGACAATGCACTCGAGCAATTAGCCCTGCTCACGAACTTCTCAACCTCCCCAGCAATAGGGTTATGGACAAAGGACTCCACTTCCACAGTGACCCCAACTGGGGAGCTCTTCTTGCCAAAAGAAACACCCCTTTCAAAATTCCTTGGCCAGCAGGGATATGCAGGTGTTTCCCCCCTCCTAATTTTCTAGGCCATTGGTTGAGGGACCTCTTCTTCTTCCAGTCTCAAACCACATGTGCTGGGACTTCCCTAAACTGTAAAGATGATTGTTTAAGAAAAGCAAACAATGGAAATCTAAACCTAAATAACCCCCAGAGATCAGATTTATATCTGATTTAAGATGGAAGCAAAGGAAAAATGGAGGTTGGTGCATTTTAAGTATCAAAACCTAGTCACCAAAGTTTCCTCCCACATAACAGACATTTATTTCAAATAGAAAGACTCATTTTTTGGACCCATCTTTCCAAAATACCAAGATATTTTTAAAGCATCTTTCCATCTCAATGGATCCTGGGTAGACAGCTATCATTTAGGCAGTAAAGGAGAAGCGACACACACTGTACTCCCATGGTTTGGATATGCTCTTCACTTCTTACACTTTGTGGTTCATAAAGATAGGGATTAGAAGCAAACAACTCCACTCCTGTTGACAAAGAAAAATAGGACACAATATCTGAAATGCTCAAACCCCTGCGTACTAGTCTGATGCCTGTTGCCAAAACCAGATGCAGTGATGCTCTTTGGTCGGCTGTGGTCCACAGGACATCAGTAGAAATCTTTTTTTCCACAATGAAATGCCATCTAAATCACAGCATCTCCAACCTCCCGTTCCAAAGACGCATGTTTGGGGCCAGAGCAGATTTGCTCATTTCAACCAGCAGCTCTGTGACACAAGGCAGAGGCTGAAGGAGATGTAAACTATTTACCCTGCCTCCATGTAGGTTATTTTTGCAACCGTCAGGCTGGCTTCCCTGGGCCATGTTTGTTTATAAGGCAAGTGTTCCCTGCTCCCGCAGGGCACTCATTGAAGGAGATGCCTGGGAGTTTCTGGCTGAGGAAAGCCAAGGAGTGATCTTCATCTCTAGCATGGGAGATGATTTGTTTAACTTGAAAATAGCTTTGAAAAGTGGCACAGCAAATGCATTTTCCCCAAAGAACCCAGTGTCACCAGTGATGCTGCCATACAGGCAAGAGGAAAAGACACTCGCACGGAGGAGCTGGTATGGAAATATGAAGGCAACCTTGAAAAGCAGTCCCTCAAAATTTCCATGGTCTGGTTTCACATATATGCAGAGTGCTTTGTATCTGGATCTACCTTGATCTCCCACATCTGTAATATCTCAACCTGGATGGCCTGTCTTTTTGTCTTGCCACTGGTTTTTTTTGAGATGTTATTTTAAAAAATGAAACAGGAGTGCCCAAACTTGAGGATGAACATAAGGAATTTTCACATCTGGTGACTAAACTAAAAACAAAATTGGAAATAAGCTTACATAACCTATGGAAGCTTCCTCCAATAATGTCTCAGCCAACCTGCAAATATGCTTTGAATGCATGTTGTTCAGCCAAAGGACTTAGTTTCTTTTCTAGATTATTTACTGCTTCTCAAAATAATTGTAGGTTTTGGGTTTGTTGCTCAGAGCTAGGTCAACGTTTACACAGACGTTATTTTGAAAGAAAAATATTTACATTTTACTGAGAACAAGTTGTACTGATTTTCAAAAATCCATCTTTTATTTAGTTGAAACTATTAGTCAAGTGTAACTGAAATCTGTGAATACTTTGGGCCAAAACCAACCCATTTTTCTGCCGATCTGTACCTTCTTATGCTTTTTAAATGGTCTTAACTTTTTCAGTCAGCTCTATCAACCACATCACTTTTCAGCCTTCTAGGAGACAAATTAAGGAGAATGATGGAAAAGTTCATTAGAAATTTCCTATTGTATCTATACATTTTAATAGGATGTTACGGTCATATATTAGACTGAAAAGAATACAAGATAAAGCCAAATAAAAGTGCCTTTTATTTTTTTTCCCCCCAAAATTCAGAAATCAGAACATTCACAGGAAGCTCCCACAGACACCCGTGACCCTAATAATGAGATAATCACTTAAATATCTACAGTTATGTTACACCCCTAAGAAAGCCCCATTTAGGTGTGAAAATAAAGTGACATAATGGGTCCTAGTTAAAACAAGTCATCATTCTATTGTCCCCTTGGTATTCAAGACTCAGCCACACTAGGCAGGGTACCAGTGCGAAATACCCCCAGGTTCAGAAATTCACCTCAAAAGTTTGGTCTCACAAAGATGCCAGTGTAGTCCTGGGTTTTAATATGACTTAACTTCAAGCACTCTCTTTTTAACTACATAAGGATGCTGCAGCTTCACATCCATGGTTAAATCCCAGGGGTGAAACAAGGGTTTTAGCCCCAGCTGGGGCCAACCCCACTGGATGAAAAGTACCATGGAGGACAGATGCAGGTGGGCTGAAAAAGTCCAACTAGCCAAGAATCTCATTGTCTCCACCGCTGACATGTTGCAACACGCACCATTTCACTCAGCATGCAAACTTCTTAGTGCAGGTTTTTCTTGTTCCCACTGCACTTTCACTTCTATTAGCACAGGGTTGCTTGAGGTTGGAGAAGTTTCAAAGATACCTTTCAAACTCTACGTGCGTCTCTATTCAGCGAGGCTGCAAGCTACTCATGTCTGTGTTTGTGAGGAAAACAACTTTAAGCTTTAACTTCAAATATTACACAAATTAGCAATAATTAAACGGCAGTCTTGATGCATGAAGTCTCTACTAGACTACAGGGCAGCTGTAAGAAAAGCTCTCCAGTTCTGGCAACGTGCCTCATTCCCCATTTAGACTTTTAAGGGTAACATCAGCATGCTTCACATAGCACACTACTGTTAACAACCGCTCATCGCTCCTTTTCTGTCTCCTCCCACTTAGCAGGGTCATTATTTAAATCAATGGAAATAATTTTTTCATTAACATTTTAGAGTGTTAAAGACCTTTTCAAGATTAAAATGTATTAGACATCCAGCATTTGTTTCTATTTTTCAACATTTAGTGATCAAAATTTCAGTCTTACACTACTTTTTCTGGGGGATATTTTGCTACTATACAGAAAAAAATATTTAGATAGGGAATATATAAAGTCCATGGAGCAATCTTAAATAATTGCTACTGACTGTAGTGACTACTGCTGCAGTGAAACCTAGGGGAATTTGCAGGTTTGCACGGTTTCATATACTATTTTTCATAAATACTTGCCCCTGAAAATGGGACCAAATTAAACAATGGTCTTTATTCTCTGAAGAGATCTGTACTTGCATTACCACGTCCTACTGAGAAATGACTGTATGAATGTTGTTCCCCCCAGAATAATATGAGAACACTGAAGCAAATCTTAGCAGAATGCGATTTAAACGTTGCCAAAAAACACCTATAAAGAACATCTCTTCGTTCGGCAGCTCGGACATTAACCCTCACTTATATAAGCTTTAAGTGAAAGTTATAACCTGAAAACGGGCAAGTATAATACTCACTATAATAGCATCATAAATGAAACATGCTCACCCTGGAAGTGTTTTGTGTTTTTGAAAAATAATTCTGTCTCTACTTCAACTTCATGTTGCCAACTGTGTGGAAAAACAGCACTGAAGGAGCAGAAAAGAATGGCTCCGATTTTTTACGTGGGGAGTTAGTTTCATGTGTTTGGCAGTAGGATTTACTTCCATGCTCTACAGATCAGAGGCAAAATGGCTATTTGAATTCTTTCTCCATTACCACCTTTCTGTCACCCAGAAGTTCACCTTTATTCATTAACAGAAGGAAGAGATGGACTACGAAGAGAGGAAACTCAGTCAAACCCCTGCCTTCTGTTTCTCACAATACACTGGGATTATGGACCCAATGCAGCTCATTTCTGGGATTTTGTAGAATAAATACAATCTTTCATTTTTATGGATCTAAAAAAAGTTTAAACTAATGATAATTTGGGGTAAGAAACTTCTGAATCTAACCAGTTGAGCTTTAAATTGTTGGGCATGTCTCTACGGTATCTTTGTAAGAGACTCCAGTTCTCGTCTCAGCCTCTGACATGCTGACAGAAGTGCAGCCTTCAAGTGAAAAGGCCAGTGCCAGTTCTCCAAGGCTGAACAGATGCTGATGGATGCATTTGCAAACAGACACATTAAGCGTATAGAAACGGTGAGACATATTTCAGGAGGTGCTGAAAGTGAAACTCAAAGCTCTGGCATTTCCTTCAGAAGGGATAAAACAACATAGCAATCTTAGCAAGCATTATTGTGGTGAAAGAACCCAATAGTACAGCTGTATGAAAACCAAAATAACCCTAGCCAAATAATCCTTGTTCAGTTAAAATCAGCCACACTGCTAAGGCCCCTTTACACTGCTTTGGTGAGATCATTCTCCAGTTCCTGAACAGACCTTAGTGTTTAGTAAGTGTGTTTAGAAGAGCCTTCAAATTATTTAACAGATCATCGAGTTTTTCTCCAACTTTCCAAAGCAATTAACATGCGTATATTGAGACCCAGATCTTCCAAGGGAGCATAAATGTCTTTGCATGGGCAGGGATGGAAGATTACATCTCATTCTCTTCTACATGCTACATGAATGTGCACACTGCAGATCTGAATAAAAACCAAGTTTCTGCATTGCTCAGAAAAGCAGCTGGATTGAACTGTGTGCAAATTTACTCTGCAGTGTTTTGTCCCATCTACTGAACACTAAACAGTCACCTCGGTCATCCTTCCAACCAAAATCAGCAAAGGAGCTAATCCTGATTAGGTCTAACATTGTCTGAATCGCATTTATGTTCACCCTGGAGAAAGAGGTCACAGAAGGTAATCCAGCCTGTAAAAGCATCTAGAACCAGAAAACCTATTAGCCAAAGGACAAGTCATATGCTCAGTCACCTGACAGAAGCCATACGCCCAGTCTTAGCAAGAATTTAACCACTGGCAACCTCTCCAACATCCTTCCCTTCCTCTCCCCCTTTTCCCACCATGCCCAACAACAACAAAGAGCTGGCCATACATAAAGGAAGGTGAATTGCATCCTTGTATCTCAACTCAATTATTACAAAAATGAACTTTGCTGAAGAATCTTAAGATCTAAAAGAAGGGCAAGAGTCTGTAGAGAGAAGCTTCTGTCAACATACTCTTCTGTGGAAGGTGAAGAGGGAAAATGAGTCAGGGAAACCCTTCCAGGAGAGCAGTTTATAAAAGTGAGAGGTTCTCTGCAACAGCAATCAGGCCAGCCTGAAGCTGATCCAAGGGAGACTCAGTTTTATTCCCCTTCAGGCCTGACCAGACATGATACTTTGCTGCTCATAAACCGGCTGGACAAGGAAATCATGCGCTGACAGTCTGGGTATCACCGCAATTAAAGCGTCAGTCTTTCTCTGAGATCACTCAACTGAGGAATTATCTTAGTTTATCCAGAAGCGTTTCACGGCTAATGACCAGCAAGCAAAGCTGCTGGCTTGCTCATTTCCTTGGATGAACGTGTGCCAGCACACCTGAGTTTTACAGCAAAAATAAAGGCAAGTGCAGAGCCCTGCCACTAAACTTACTGCTTGGAATAAAATCACTGCAACATCTCCTTTTGCAGACCTTTTTTGGGCCATTTTCCAGGATGAAGCAACAGCTGTCTTTGCCAATCTCCTCACAGGCAAAGAAAATTTTCAAGATGAATTGGTCTGATAGAAAGCAGGAGATTGATTTTTTTTTTTTTTTTAATTTTTTTTTTTTTTTTTTTTTCTTCTTTCACTTTGCCAGTGTTGCTTCTCCTGGAGTGGAGTTTCTGCTCCGGGAGGCATTTCCAACTGCAAATTAATTGCAGGTCTGATAAACTGCATACCTGTTGCTCGTAGAGATAAGGAGTGGTAAATTTAAAGCCCCCTTTTCTTTCCTAGAGGTGTGTAAAATTCTCACTTCTCCAAGTAGGGTAACATGAGGCAATCACTGATGTCTTCCTACGTTTTGAAGTGTAGCAAAAGGAGACCTCAGCTGTAGGTTGGGCTTTGGCAGAGGGAAAAGGTCTGAAAACACAGCAGCCCTTGCAAGGGAAGAGCTTCCAGCTAATTGATGAAGCAAAGTAGCAGAGACCATCATCCAGATTGGAGGGTGCCCTTGCTGAAACCCATGCTGCTCAGGATGTCTTCCTTTTTAATTAGGACATTTAACAGATGAATATGGCCAAGAATCAGAATTCCCTGTTCTTATTTAAGAATAAGCTCTCCACCCAAACAAAGTATTAATGTGTCACTCTGTATAACAAATACATGACTTGCTCTACAAAGCAGTATAGTCAAATGGCTTTGGCCTCGTCTCAAACTAATTTATTTTAAGTCTATATATAACAAGTTCCTCTGACAATGAATTGTGTAACGTCTACAAGACAAAAAACGGCACACTTCGTTAGCTGCAGAAAGACAGGTGGACCGACAGAAACTTCCACTTAGTGCTTTATTGGCTGCCTGCCATGGTTTGAATGGGGGCAATTATGAAAAAATTGAACACATGACTTTAATAAGCTTCAATATGGATTGCTGCCTGGTGGAAACAGAGCTTTACAATAAGTTACTCTGGGTCTAGTCTTCGCTGCTAGGAACAAATGTGTTGTTTCAGACGTCAATCACATATTCTTGGTATGATTTGAAAAGGTTATTGAGAATACTGACAGGTGGAATTGGGGATGACAGGAAGCAGCAACAGCGCTGATTTCTCTCCACGCTCTGCGAGACAGCAGCATTCCTCCTTGCCAGGGGTGGGGGGAGTACCTCCCCGAGCACAACGGGGATGTGGCAGCAGCACCCGACTCCAGGAATGCACAGCAAAGAGCAGCTACTCTTGCTGTGGGGGTTCAGCTGCAGACCCTGCCAGCGGACTCCTCTGCTGTGAGTCAGTTGCTAATACAGTGTTCTCTCCCCGCAGCTGAGCACTGCACACTTCCCAGGTAAATGAAAACCCATCTTACCAAATATTTAGGATGGGCTTGTCTTGATGCAAAGATGTTCTTCACAGGTTTTAGAGTTCAAGCTGCTACCTCCAGCATTTGAGGCAGCTACAAACAAGACAGCAAATAAGGCATCACTTCACACTATCCATGAGGTCAGGAAGGCATCACTGCAGCAGTTCATACTTGTTCCACGTCTTGAGCAGCTTAAATGAATGTTGAGGTTTGGATGAACCACCAAGTCTCCTTCCCAACCTGCTCACTTCCCTCCCCAGCTGAGCACATGCTGCCTTTTAGAAAAAACTCACGCTTCCCCTGAAGGGAACTGCTGCTTCAGCAATAAAGGTCTGCAGGGAACTTCTTCAGGACTGAAGCTGCACGTTGATGGGGGAAGCAGGGAGGAATCAGACCCGTGCCTGCCACAGAAAGCTAGGCTTGCTAGGGCTGCTCACACAGGAATGGGGCAGAGACCCTGACCAGAGCTAAAGCACCAGTGGTCCCAGTCCTTGATACAAACACCTCCCATCCCCTGGCAGCACAAGCAGCATGGATGGTTTCTCCCTGGTCCCGTCCCCACTCCCCCCACTCCAGCTCTCTCCCCTGCAGAATACACCAGTCCATTGTGCCTGTAATGCTAACATCTCTGGTCAGCTCTGCACTACTCCACGTGGGTTTTCTTTTTTTTACTCTGTGTGTATACATACATTCATTCAAAATATAACACCCAGCACAACTATGTCATAACAAAGATGCACTTAAACAGCCAGATCCAGTAGTACATCCCTGGACTGGTGGAAACTCACATTTCCAGTCCTCCAGCAATGGTGACAAGACTGCTAAAGCAATTCTGGATTATTTTATCTCCTTACAAAAATCAAAAAAGAGGAAAAAATAAAACAGAAAGTGCTGCTTGTTCAGTGAGAAATTTCAGAGAGCTGCATCACCGTAGGAGTGGAAAATATGAGGAATATGAGTAATTTTAAACAGCTTTGTCCTTGAGTAGGACCACGCCACCAGAAACATTTTAATAGCTTAGGACACTCAGCTACAATATTACCAGAACCCTTCCTCTCCCTGCAAGTTTTTATTTTTCTGAAAGCCAGTTGCTTCTGCCTACACTGTTCTTGCCTGCTTCGGTCATTCTCCTTCACACACGTTTGAGAGGAGCTGTGCACGGGCACTGCATCCTTGCGCATCTCCTTGTACTTGTTCTTAAACCCTAGGAGTGCATAATTTATAATAATCATGCACAATATAAAGTAACTATTGCTATCACTTGCTTATCACTAAGTGATGTTAGTGATGGTAATTCTTACTCTCACAGGCTTGACATATTTTCAAGTGTTACCATTAGTTGTCCATCAAGCCAAAAGACCCATCCTCCACAAAGGTCTTATCAAGATAATTCCATTATTGGAACTCAGATTCCAACAATATTGTTCCATATTGTTTCCATCATTGTGCTCACATTTGAATACGAATAGAGCTTGGATCAGTTACAGCATTAGTCTTGGTGACAGCCTGAAATCCAGATTATCATCACCAGAGAGGAGGGGGAAAATAAAAAAAAGAAAAAAGGAAAGCAGCAGCTGAAGAAATGTTAAGGAGCTCGGGAAAATTCTTTGGAAGAGACACTGAAGCTTTGGAAATAGACTACAGTATTTTGGTCTTAACTCTGGAGACTCAGAATCTGCAGCAAGCTCTCAGGTAAATTAAAATATATTTTTATTACACACTGAACCTGACTCTGCAATACGTTTCCTTGCTCACGATAGCTTAATTTCAGAGGAAGAAAACAACATTAAGAACTGCTCTGTGACTCTGAGTTTCCTAATTTCCTCTGAGATTACTTTTAATGAAGGCAAGAAAATGTCTTTTCCAAGTAAAATAATCCATATCGCATTTATTTCCAGAGCTTTAATTGTTAAATGCAATTGCCCTCAGAAGATGTTCAGCTTCATCCATACAATTTATTTTTTTTTTCCAAAAGACTAATCAATACTTTGCAATACAAATTTACTTAGTTTATAAATTGCCTTGACTTTTCAAAGGACCCAAACCAAAGCTGTAACAACAATACACTTTACTGGGTTTTCCCCCCATTCAACACATGTGATCTCTTGCGAATGGTAGCTTCTGCCAGTTGGGATTTTAGTTGTCAGAGCAGTAAAATTTTACTTTCCCAAAAGCTCATTCTTTACATGCTGCTGGAGAACTTTGTGTTTAGCACAGAATTGCCGCGTACGCACATGCAACTGGACTGGCAATTTACAGGGGAATGTGGAAAGCAGTATTTTTGGTGTGGAGCAAAAGAAGATAACACAGTCGAATCAACAAGGGCCACACACAAAAAAAAAAAGGACATGGAGAGCGTGGTAAAACCAGTCAGCTCTGCTGGACTGAAGCTGCCAAGCAATACCACTGCTATACTACCAATAATAACACCATATGTATAGCTTAGATCCCTAACAGGCAAAAGAATGTTTCAAAAAATGTAGGAAAAATGCTATTTCAAAGAGTTCCTTCACATCAAGAAACAGATACCAAGCGCTCACAACATTGCAGAAAAGTCATTAATTTCTTTGCAGTCTGCGCCCACCGAGTTTCAGTGGAAATTTCCAAGGAAGCAGCCCCAGACATCCCACGGGAGCATGACACACTGCAAAGATGCCACTTTCAGCTTTGTCCTTTGGGAAGCAGGAGCAGGTGTTTTGAAGGAATGCTCTGTCTGAACCCTGCCTTTTGATTATTATGACTTTGGAGACCCTCTGAAAAGAGTGACCTGACACGGGCACTGAGCTTTGTTTAGAGAACTTAATCCTCATTCTCCCAGCTGCTGACAGGAAAAGGCCGTGTTTTGCTTCAGTAAAAAATTCCTTCTTAAAATCAAGGATGAATGTGGCAGAGAAGCACAAACACCCTCCCTGAACAGCAGAGTTAAAACACCCAGCAGCTGACTGTTAACAGCAGCAGAAGCAGCTTTTTCTATTCTACAATATATATCAAAGTAAAAAAATCTCTGCCAGGTGGCGTTAGGCATTTTAGGGATATGAAAACCATCCAAGTATTAATCTGATCCTGTGAGATACTGAGCTCCTCCCTTCTGTCAAACTGAATGGTGTGGATGGTGCTATGGATATAAACCAAGCAGTGAACTACACTCCAAAGTCTACAAAGCAAAAGCCATTCCAGTGCTACACTGAGCATTATTTGAAACGCTTCCAAAAGGAGAAAAAAATATGTTCATTTAAACTGAAATTCAGATCTTGGATGCACACATTGCCATGAGCTTTGATTTTCATTATTCCTACAATACTGACAGTGTGAGCCCAAGGAAAACACTGTTCAGTGTTCATGGATTTTTACCCTTAGAGACCTATATTCTTACCAGTGGCACACAAACCTAAAGACTTTCAAACCTATTTCAGTATTACAGGCTTGTAGTAAATATAATTTGAAGCGTTACTGTTAATTCCATAAAACAATTCTATTAACCTATTCTTAAACAAAACCTTTACTCCTGAGTGGAAGGCTTTTGTACTAGGTGTGAATGTGTTGCTCTTCCTTCAAAAATCTAACCTAACTTGACCAAGTAATAAACCAGTAAAGCCCCCAGGCTGTAATAATTCAGACCCCAGGGACCTGAAGAGTTGGATTTCCTGACAAGGCCACCTCCAAAGGGAATATCCAACTCAGCAGGACTTTTCCAGCAGCCTCGGTTCCTGCCTGCCCAGGGCTATGTCAGGCTGCACAACAGCACAGGGGATGACGCACCATCGGTCATCCCAGTACTTGGAAACACAAGGAGGCTGGATGAGTGGAGAAAACAGACTGAGCTGGACTGAAAAGTTGAAGGAAAAAAAAGCACTGGAGGCAAAACGGGGAAGCCTGACAAGCAGAAGTGAGCTCGAGAAAGCAGAGCAGTGGGAACTATACAAACTTGCTCAAGGAGGGGAACAGGTTTGGTACAATTGAGTCAAGTAGGAGCAAGAGTCACTGGATGCTCCTCTGTAGCTTAGCATGGTTTGCTGAATCGCATTGCTCCTCTGTGGAAAAAAGTATCTTTCTTGCAAAGCCCTGGCAAAATGTCCTGTCCCTTCCAAGTGCTAGCCACACAGAGATTTGTAACCCATTATTTGTACACTCTTCACTCAAGGGAGAAGTTCTGTGCAGTAGATGTGCATGGCAATCACGCTGCGTCACGTGTAGGCACAATGGGTGTGAGCTCACTACGTGACAGGATCTCAGTTTTCCATTTGCTTTTTTTCCAAGGCTAAATCAATCACCTATAAAACCACAATATGTTAAAAGCCCACTTAAAACCATCAACATACTCACCTACCTACTTTGGAGGTTATCAAATTAGTGTTACTTCTGCAGGTTTAATAAAGGTTACTCACTGTTGTCTATAGAATCCTTTTTCAGCTTTTGATAGAAACTTAAAAGGTAGGAAAGGTAAATAACCATGAGTAGAAAAATATTGCTTAAAAAAGGAAAAAGAGAAGCAATGACCTCTGCGTAATGCAGCTAACTGCTCTGCCATGACCCGTTTCTCCCATCACTACCTGGGTGTGAAGACAGCACAAATACCTAAGCATCCTTTTCCTCAGGCGATGCCCAGTTCTTTGCTCTGCTTTTCTACGTGCTCAACCTGAGAACCTAGGGTCTGATCAGCAAGCACACAGAGCACTCCTAAGTACCACTGACATCAGCAAGGCCGTGCTTTAGCTTAAGTACCAAAGTATCAAGCTTAAAGTGCCTCAAACCAAGCACTTGGTAGAATGACAGTGTGACTTCACAAATGGATCTAGCCAATGCCAGAACACGCCTCCACTGAAAGAGGCAGTCCAAGGAAAAACTGGTTTTCCTTCTGTTTTGATTTTGGGGTTATTTTGCAGGTACATTGATGATCTTCTCCACCACGCAGCCACCTAAGTGCCACAGAGAAGCAGAGAGCAGGACCAACAGCAAGGAGCTACACACTGCTGCTCACATACTAAGTTAGGCTGTTTTGACCCAAATCTGAAACCACTGCCTGAGTGTCACCATCTAGCCTGAGCTCTCTCCTGCCTCGATGCTCCATCTGCAAAGTGGGGGGACAGATACCTCTTTGTCTATCCACAGAGATTTGTGAAACTAAGCTGAAATTAATGAACATTCAGATATTATAATGATGGCTGTCTCAGAAAACCAAAAAAAACAACACACAAAAACACAAAACAACTCAAACCAACACAAATACAAAACAAAACACACAAGGAAATGAATAGTTATGGCCTCAGCAGGGTTTGAATAGCATGCAGTAAATAAGGCAGTGGTCACACATTGAACAATGCAACTAAAAGAAAACACTGAATAGGGACTCATTAAGCAACTGCTGCCCATCCTTTGGGCTGAAGCAAGCAGGGGTCCAATGGAAAAGCTAATCTGTTATGCAATTAAAGACTGCATAGTAATGCATACGCACAGAGGTCAAACAAAGGTTGCATGTGCAACACAAGTGCAGGCATTTTGGATGCAACACTACTAAGGGCATTTTCATCCAGTTTTGTGCTTGTGTAGCATCACCTGCTCTGAATAGAGAACTTCTCTGTAAACTGGGCAGTGTTTACAGACCTGCCATCACTTTAGATCTACATCTAAATGTCATGATACTCTCCTCAAAGTGCATTAGCTTGAGTGCATTAAGCGCTTGGTTAAATTCTTTGGTCCAGATCAGGCAGGAGACCAAATTAACAGATTCAGTTTGAAGTGATGAGGTTGGGACACACACCTTTCCTCCACCACATCCCTCCCACAGTTGTTGTGATGAAGCCAAACCATGGTTGCCTTCACAAGTCAAGATCCTGTCTGTGAGACAGGGAACTGAATAACAGAACTCTTCTTGCCATTCTGCAAGGGAAATTTACATGATAGTATTTTAGATTAAGCTGCCTTGATTAAAACAATGGGCACGTAACACGAAATGAGCTCACAGCTTAAGTGGGCTGCCATAGGACAACACAGATTTTGAAAGCCATTATGTCCAGCATATGGAATAGCAACAGTCTGCTGCTGTTGATGTGCATATCTACAAATATTTCTTTGGCCTTTGTCACCAGTGGAGACAGCTGCTCCCAATTAATGTCTCCTAAACAGCTCCATGGAGTCAGGCTGCATTATCATTTCCATTTTGCAGGAGAGAAGGTGAAACAAGAGTGCAGACCAGGTTCACAAAGGTATCTTCGTGCCTAATTCCCACTGAAATCAGTTGAACTTTGTTCAGCCACAGAACTTCTGTGGATCTGGATCCATAAATCAGATGTGCATCTAGGTGGGATTACACTAGAAAGCTGCAAAGTGAACTTAAGTCTTAAAACTCCCACTCTGATTTTATATCTTTAAAAGGTCATTAGTGGACTGAACACAAAATTGCCTAGTCAGAAAACTGAGCTGTATTATTTCCTTCAATAAGGTCCTCTTTTCTGTTACTGCCAAAACAATACTAAACAGAAAAGAGAAATTTGGGGGGGGGAGAAAAAAGAAAGGCTTTTTTTAGATATATACCAAATAGTAGCAATGGTGCAATTAATGTCTCTCTTTCACTCTACTTACAACTGATTTTCCCCCTAATATGATCCACACGCTAGAGGAACTAGTATGCTGACAAACACTGAAGATCTAAAACTCACTGATGTTGTCACACACTAAGAAAAATCTTGTCATTTTAGCCAACAGTTTCAGAAGCACAAATTTCTATACATCTTTTAGGTCCATCTAACAATAACATTTCATCAATTCTCATTTTCTTTATTTGCCAAGCACTCACCAGCACGTCCATGGCAGGGCTGCAGCCCTTGCCCAACGAACACCCATCTAACAGCCACCCATCAAAACCACCAAGGTGCTCTCCCAGAAGCTGAAATGTCATTTTAGTGCCAGGACATGAAAACAAACGGGTGGAAGCATTTGTTCTTAACGGGTGCTGGTGCTCACGGTTGTAAAGCTACAGATTACACTCCCTCCTTGCTCTCTAAACACACAGAGGACTCTGCAAAAAAAAAACCCAAACCACTGGAGCTTCTTCACCTATCAAAGACAATGTGGTTTAGATACTAAATTTATTTTCCCTTCATTTTACATCAGCTAAGCTTTTATTTCTCTACTGCCTAAAATAAGCATAAAATACTTGTTACAAAAGAAAGGATATACCATTAAGCTGATTTTACCACGTATTTTGGTGGTGGGATATTAGGTCAGTTTCAAGGAAAACATTTTTGGCAGCCCCTTCCTGGGGCTGAAAGAAACTTGGTTACAGAGATAAGATAAAATGAGATAAGATTTTTACATAAACGGTTGCCCGGGCACTTTACGTGCTTCCCTAACTTTGCAGCATTCCATTTTATTTGTTTATGAGTTGCAATTTGCTCTTCTTTGGTGGTACTATTTTGCTATTAAACAAAACACACACATGACTCAAGCGCACGTCCACAGAGCTAGAAAGAGTCCAGGGCTTTTCTTTTTCCTCCCCAAAGAAGAATTTCTGAGTGATTTATGAAAAAGTTACGATATTACATTTAGAAACTAAAATGTCAAAGTGCAACGACAGTAAATATTCCAGATCAAATCCCCCTCGGGTTGTATCCAGCAGAACATCTCCCACCATCCCAAAGTCAGCCTAAGGCAAGTATTAAAAAAAGCCTCAAAAACCAAAAAAGAACCAACCCACACAATACATCAATAACAACCCACAGTGACAGTCTCAGTGTCATATCACTGAAGATATCAGGGTTCTCCAAAAAGTTTGGGATTGATCTGTTTTAAAGGGAATTGACCAGTAAAACTATCAGACTGTAACTATGCTCCTGTATGGGGGTTTGCATGGAGATAGTAATCCAAGAGAAATGCCAGTTTACGTACATTTAATCCAGTCACTACACCCAAGAGGAACCATTACCCACACCAGCATCTCTATTTCATACCGAGCAGCAATTCCATCCCCAAATTTGCCCCACGTGATCAAGCCTCTCCCTAGACAGATTAATCCTCACCATCCAGCTAAAATGCCTACTACAACTGTGCTACCTATTTGCAGTAAGAAACACCTCTAAATTTCCTTTATTGTAGCTATAGTTGGATTTTTTTCCTGTCCTTTTTTTTTCTTCAAGGGATGAAATGTTAGTAACAACTGATTCGGTCAGAATCAAGTATAAAATTTTACAAAAGCCATAATTACTGCAGACAATTGTTC
Organism: Megaceryle maxima; assembly: GCA_024605025.1. Taxonomy (NCBI): domain Eukaryota; kingdom Metazoa; phylum Chordata; class Aves; order Coraciiformes; family Cerylidae; genus Megaceryle; species Megaceryle maxima. The sequence goes on from JANHGN010008184.1 coordinate 58,607, forward strand.
CCCTTCCTTCTTCTTCCCAGTGCCTTCAGGTATATATTTATTTATTTTCCAGCTTATAAAGCAACAAAAATAAGAAATGAAGTACATCTTCAGGCAGTTACTAACTAAACTGCTAAGAGAACAAACCAAAAACCACAATCAACAAACAATAGAGTTTAAAAGACGTTTCAGCTCTTTGAAAACTGATTTGAAAGAATGCTCCTGAAGCCTAAATTTATTTGCAAACTTGTAGTTGGTAATGATAGATTCCGAAGGAGGTGATGTTATTTCCTCATCTGTAGCTGTATTTGCAGATGGAGACTTCCCACAGGCTGCTATCGGTCATTCAGTAAAGTCTAATCCATGGCCCTTATTCAAATAGAATATATTCTAACTACTTAAAATACTGAGTTATTTGTTAGTCACAATAGAAAAGAGGTTGGTATAATGTTATACTGATCTAATCAATATGCACTCCGATTAGACAGTGTATTTAATTAATAATTTAATAGGTATGTTGCTTGATCACTGTGTATGTAACTGTGGACTAGGATTGTTAATCACTACATTCCAGTATATAATTTTTGTGCATTTTTGTGTTAAAGGAAAATCTATCTGGCTGCTCTGAAGCTTCACTTTGTATAGAAGCTGCCACAGCTAGTGAGAATCACGGCAACTTCTGTACAGAGTGAACCTGCACAACAGCAAATCAGGCAGTTTTAAGTTATTCTTTCAAGGCTGACTTTACCAAAAACCAGCAAAAATAATAACATAACCAACAACCAAAAGAAAAGAAAAACAAAAACCAGCAAAAAAACTACACACACAAACCAAAGAAAAACCAAGCAAGCAAACAAACCCCCCCCCCCATCACCACTCCTCCTGGTTTTTTACCTTGAAAAAATAGAGGAAGGGTGGGGGGATCATTCTCATATTGCTAAGGCTGACCAGGCGCACAACAGAGCTGTCCATCAAAAGCTTTAGATGGTATCTAACCCAGGTAATGAAAGAAACTAAGCCCATTTGTTTCTGAAGCTATGTATGCTGAATACCCCAGTGCTACTGCACAGCCACCAAGACATTCTGTGGTTGGCAAGAAAGGGAAATTTGCTAGAAACCTCCTGCAAATGAAACCCAGCTGCTTAAGCGCAATCCCAGATGTCTCCTGCACTGTGTAGCTTTGATAGATTAAATTGAGCGTAAGAAAGAGATGAAATATTTATGAAAATTGAATTTGGAGGATGCATGTCAGTAAGCCTGAAAAACACTTTTTCAAATGAAGACAGGAAACCACATTTTTCACCCAGCCGGGTTAGGTTAGGTTATAGTGGTGGTACTCCTGGAGCTCCCGAGATGCTTATGTTTCCTGCAGACTGCTTAGCTTTTCTTCAAACCACTCATTCCAGAAACAGAGACCGCAAATACTGTCTCTGACACCAGTGTATCAAACATTTATAAACAACAAGCTCAAATGAAATATTATGTTTTACTCCTTATCCACTGAAAGTTTTTAGTATTCCAAAGGCAGGGGAAAAGCACAAATCAGATACAGGACTCTGCGTAATGATACCGTGCCCAAACGCTGCTGGAATGAACACAACTCCCCTGGGCTATGTTTAAGGGAATGCTGTCAGGTATCTAAGCAAAGGAATACACTCTGAGACATGTTCAGACTATTGGGGCATCCAAACTTCATGCTTGTATTGGCTTCCTCTGAAGAGCAGTGAAAGGAAGAGTCAAGGTGGTAAAAGAGCACCAGAAAGCATAAATTAAGATAACATTTACAATTAAATGAAGTCATGGAAGCGTGAAATCCTTCCATTTTTCCAGGGACAAACATCTTGCATAAAATCCCCACATGCAGCTACCATCTCTCTCTCTCTCCACAGTCCAGGTCTTGCCTGTCTCTGCAGATCTGTTACTACTATGGGAAGCACTACAACAGAACATCATCAGGTTTTCCTTTCCCAGCTCTTCCTGACTTTCAACCCTCTGCAGGCAACCACCTTAGAAAAGGTGACTCCCTCTTTCAAGGTGCTCTTCTCTCTCTTTTGGGAAATTGAGGAACCCAGAATTCTTCAGGGAGTTAAATTTTGTGATCGCTTAGGACTCAATTACTTCAAAATCCCACCTTATACAAATAACCATCCAAATACAAAGCCAGGATTTAATTCACACAGATGCAGTCTTCTTAGCAAAGCAATACCAATACACCAGATGAATATTCATTTTGTCGATCAATAATAAAGGAGTTGCATCTTTATGTGTGGCTCACTGAATACTTTTGAAACAGAAATCAAAAGGGTATTAACTTCAGCAAAGCAGGAATGGAGACAAATCTAACACTCCCCATTGCCCTTGTGCTCTTCAAACACCTCCCAGCCACGTTACAGGGCTGCTGGATGATCGAGGACAGCAGAGCTGTCCCAAAGGACATCAGGAGTTTATTTGAAGAAGCCCAGCAAGCAACATTTCCCAAACTGTGTTTCAAAAGAGGAGCAAAGAGTATCCCATTTCCTTTTTACAGGATGTTTATACATTAAGACTCAAGTACCTTTTACACTGCTAAGCTAATGCAAAGCCAGATTCCAGCAGAGGAAGAACAATATGTTTTCTTAGCATGCATGCTTTGAGTAGTATGCATACGAACACACCACATCTGAAGCAGCAGTCCAAAAAACTGGTGACAGATGACCAGTACCACTGCAGTATCACAGTTACTCCACAGACAAAAATAAGTCATAAAAATCAGTACCATTAGAAAGTATCTCCCTACAGTCAGTTTGTGGTGTAAAATACTACACAACAGGGCTGCAAACAGAAGTTAGTAGACAGATATGACTATCCTTGGTCTGGGTAACCAAACTGGCACACTAGTCCTGTTATTTTCACAGTAGTTAAGCCTCCACTTCTTCAAAGTACTGATGAAAAGTGTAGTCCTGTCAGCCTCAGAAGGACCACTTAAGTCTAAAATCATATACGTGCTTTGAAGTAATCTACTGAGTAAAAGCTTCACGGTTGCTTTGGCTAACATGTGGCACAACTAGTTTCAGTCCACTTAAATATTCTGCTTTCTAGTGATGCATCTGGAACAGAAGACA